>JAJOOO010009864.1:0-11141 GCA_029582685.1 Solanum piurae | reverse complement strand
TCGGGGTCAGGTGGTAAGGTTCAAATAGAGTCTTGAATTTTTATTTTAAATTTTATATAGGAAAGTTATTTTCCTTAAGTTTGAGAAATATAATATTTCATTTAAATTTATTTCCCCAAAATGATATATACTATATAATATCGCAACTAATATATGCTTAACTTAAACTATATAGTTTAGCGATACACATACATACATGCATAACATAGTATATAGAAGGGCTAACCCATCGGTGGCCCCTTAAACTTGGCACGAACTTTCACTTAGGCACCTCAAGTGGGCGATGTTCATTTTAGACACCTCATGTAGGGTCTCGCTGTGTCATTTTGACACTCTTCGCTGACTCAACATAGCACGTGTGTTACACTAATTTTATGCGCGTGAGACTCTTTTTTTTTCTTGGAAAATATTTTTGCTCTTCTTTTCTCCCTCACTCTTCTCTGGCTGTAACTTCTCCACCTTCCATCACCCAACATCACCACAACTTTTCGAAAAAAATCTGTAAGACTTTGTTGGGTTATATTAGAATCCAATTTCTTCAACAAAAGAGTCAATTTCTTTAGCAACCTCACCAGAAAAAATGAAGATCATCATCATTCTCTAAAAATTTGTGACTCTTTTTCTTTTTAAAATCAAATCACATAAAGTTTAAGCTCTACTACTTAATGTTGTCTGCTACTACAACTAAAAAACTCCCGCCCCAATAATAATGAGAAGTTCTCTTGATTTTCAGTTTTCTTACTAAAAATTATCCTAATTTTTTGTGTCTGTAACAACGAAAATGGGAGGAACAAGCTATTACACCATCTGCATCTTCACCATTTAAATAACTAAATCCCCAACATTTTTCCATAGCATTCATAACTAAATCCCATAACATTTCCCCATAGCATTCATAACTAAATCCCCATTTTTTCCCTCCGTCTGCATCTTCACCATTTATATAATATTGTTATTTTTGTTTCAAGATGCAATTTGATTATTTTTTTAAAAAAAGAGGCACAAGAAATCAAAATTTTGTATAGCACAAGAAGAACACAGGATTTTAATGGATTTGAAGAAGAACAAAAACACATAGAAGAAGAAGCAGAAGATGTGGGGGTGAGGACTAGGGTTAGATACTTTGAAGAAAAAAAAAGTAAAAGTGAGTTTTTTTTTTTTAAATAATAATAATTCCACATGTCACATGTTCATTCATTTATTTATCCACGTAGGAGGCGTTTGGATACACACACTTAAGCTAGTTGTAAGAATATAAAAAAAGTGTCAAAATGACACATAGAAATTCTACGTGAGGTGTCTAAAATGAACTTCGTCTAGTTGAAGTGTCTAAATGAAAATTGCTGCCAAATTTAGGGGGCCACCGATGGGTTTGGCGGCCTATATAGAATATTATGTCCAATATTCCTATTTTTATGTGTGAATGATACTTACCACATGAGACATAATAACCTTGTTGCCTAAGTAATCGAAAGCATAGAGCAATATCATGAAGATCACCCATCCATTCTTCATAATGAGTGTACATGTAACTCAATGATTCCTCAATCTCATGTTCAAAATGATAAGCTACACCAAGAAGTTGGATTGTGTTGATGAGATCAAGTTTGTGCAAAAATTTTGAAGGAGCCATCACTAACATCTTTCTCACTTTTTCTTTTAGGTCTTCATGTTGCTTCTCTTCCCCGTCGTTGGCTCTCTATTAATTTGAGAATATATGTGTTATCATCATATGCATTTGTTTCGTATATTGATGGTATAAAAAATATTTATTTACCAGAAGATTAGCGTAGGTAAGAAAATGGTCTCCCCAAACAATAGGATGATGATTGCCATAACGACGTGTAATTATAACCTCATGATCCGCTGCAACGATTTGTGTGCACAATAACATTATTCAAAATCTTGAACACCCTTGATGAATTTTCTGATTTTGCCACTGGATCAACATGAATGCAGCACTCAAAAGTTCCATTAACTCTTTTTAAGATGGTCTAGAAATTAATCACTTAATCCATATTAAGTGAATTATTGGAGTACGATACACTCCTTAAGAAATTATTTAAAGACATAAATTTAAGACTACTTTCTACTATTATCTGTTTTATTGTTATCAAACTATTCTCCTAGAAAATATAAAGTAATTAAGAACCTCATTCAATGAAAGTTAAATATAGAAAAAAAGTCTCAACAATTCTCTTGAATTTGGAATAGTTCACTTATTTTAAATTGTATAAAAAAAAAAATCCAAAAATTCACTTAATATATACTAGAGAGAGTATTTGTTACGAGTAGTTTAGGATTATCTACACTACTACTAATTAATTAGGATTATTATTCCCTAAATATTTTTCTCTATACATGGAATTTTGAACATATCGAGTCTTGACCTCGCTTCTCATTTTTTATTATCAACTTGATTTCTCCTTCACCGGAAGGGTCCATTTTATCCCATTTCGGAAGGGAAAAAAATATCAAAAGTGAATATAAAGATCAATGATTATGCTTGTATCACTTTTTTACCTAGTATAATTGAATTCATATCTGAATACATAATATATAAGAATCTGGGCAATATTTTATCATCGAGAGAATCATATTTATAAACACAAAATAGATTAAACAAAATTTAAAACATAAAGAAAATGAAGAAGTGTTACTTACAAAAAAAGATGTAGAAGTTGTTGATTTTTTAAACCAAGCGGTAGAAAATAAGAAAGAAAAGGTAGAAGTTGTAACTGTCTTTTTTCTTTAAAAAAAATTATTTTAAATGAAAAATATAATTAATATTTATTTATAATTTAACAATTAATATTTTATTTATAAGTTAAAAAAGTTAATATAAGAATATATGTACTATTGGCAAAATATTCATTGTCTAGTTCTCTTTTAGTGTATTAGACATTATATTAGCTAAAACTAAATCGATTTAGTTACATCAAAATTTATGTTAAATCAACGTAAATAATTTTATTTTATTTTTTTGTTAAATTGTGATTTATAAGTGAAAATAATTTGAATTATGGAGTTTTAAAAAGAAAGAAGAAATCTTTTAATCGGTTACCTATATTTAAGGAATCCACCTTACCTTTTCCGTAAATCAAAATTAAAAAGATAACTCCTCAAAATTCTCCGAATTAAAATAAAGTGATGCATTTTATTTTATTTTTGAATTTCGAAAATAATAACTATATGAATTTAAAAGTTGAAAATGTAAGGAAGTTATGTTGCATTTTTTTTAATTTGCTGATTTTAAATTAATTTTGCTATTAATTAATGTATTTTTCTCATAAACTGTTTTAAAAATAAAATCATAATTTATTATTTAACCTATTAGATGTAATTAATTTTAATTATTTTTAAAAAAAATCTTTGTTTTGCCGTGCTGACACGTAGGAATTCAAAAGGAAGAGGTTACTACATAACTATTCAATAAGACACGTGTCTTTTTTTTATTTTTTTTATTTTTATGTTTGTAATTTATTAAAAATAAATTTTAAATTAAGATATTTAAAAGGATAATACTTGATAGTTCCACAAATTTAGGCTCTGAAACTAAATTTCAAGTGCAGGAACATGTGCGTTTTTAAAAAAAATAATAATTTGGAAGTTCAAAATATTAATGTAATTTAAGTTAATTAATTTCTATTTATTGAAAATGGTTGATTCACAACCGTTTTGATTTTCTTTTTAATTTATACTTTTTCAATTTATTAATTTTTAAAAAATTTATTATTTGAATGATTTTTCCAGATTAATTAGTGCCCATTTTTGCTTTTTGTTTATTATTAATAAGAGTTAAATAACATTAATTTTTATTTTTTGAAATTGGTTGATTCACAGCCGTTGATTTTTCCAGATTAATTAATGTCTATTTTTTCTTTTGATTTATTATTAATAATTAGTATTATTTTTTAAATATTTTTTACACAAAATTTATTTATTTTTAAAACCGCTCTAACGTCAATTTTAAAAACTATTTCAATTAAGAAGGAGACTCGTGAAAAATTTAGAGAAAGTGAAATTTTAAATAGTATTATTTTTAAATATTCATAAATTATAAATTATCTTTTAAAAAGTACTCTAACTTTAATTTTAAAAATTATTTTAAATCAATGTTTTATTTAAAGTTGTAATTTATTATTTAATATAATTACATATAATTAATTGTAATTGTATAGGAAATAAACGAATACTTAAGTATGCATTTCTTATCTACTTGTAAAAATGCATTTTTTATCTACGTGTAAAGATGCATTTTGTATCTACGTGTAAAAAAATAAAAATATAATATATAATATAATAATAATAATAATAATAATAATAATAATAATAATAATAATAATAATAATAAACAAAATCCTAAAAAGACTCCCCATCTCCTACCAAGAATCCACTAAAAATTATATTTATGAAAAATGACGGGAAAAAAAGTGTTTATAGTGTTTCTTATTTATGTTGCAGACAGTTACATTAATATATTTTTTTATTTTGTTTTAGAATTTAATTTTTTTTTGTGTTAGCAATTTTATTATTATTTTAAAATTTTAAATTCTAGGATTTTTATAGTGCTAACATGTGGCACTTTTTCTTCTCCTATTATATATAGATAAACTATTTATTTTTTCATGTTTAGATGACTTATACTCCCTTTATCCCTAATTACTTGTCCACTTTTGAATTGGCACACCTATTAAGAAAAAAATTAATGACATAATGAGTTTACCATTTTATCCCTATTAATTTTGAAGTGGATGAATAAAAAACTTAACATTTTCAAAAAATTCTACATTTTTCAAAGTAATTAATTGATGATATAATAGGTAAAAACAAAATGTCTTTTCTTGATTTGTCAAAATTGATAAGTAATTAGAGACAACTAAAAAAGAAAAAGTGATCAAATAATTAAGAACAGAAAAAATATTTAATAAGAATGATTTAATAAAATTATTCTATCATTTATTACTTCTTAATCAATGTGTCAATGATCAATAGTGAATAATTATGATTGAGCAGAGAGACTAATTTTTAGACAAACAACACCCAAATAAAGGGGTTGGAACTTGGAACGAACATATGGTTATACTCCCTCTGTCAATTTTTACTTGTCATGTTGTGCTTTTTGAAAGTCATTTTAATTAATTTTTAAAATTAAATTAGATTATATTAATTTAATATTTTAAACAAAAAATTTAGGTATTCAAAAACTATACAAAGAGTACTATAAATTGCAATTTTTTGTATATCAATATGATAAAAAAAATACATCATAAAATGTTAGTCAAAGTTTTTATTGTTTGACTCTAAAATAGAAAACTATGATAAATAAAAGTGGACGGAGGGAGTATTAATTTCTTAGCTACGAAGGAATTATGAAATGACTAAAATTGCATGGAAGTTTGCCACGTGGAAATTTAAACATAGAAAAGATACCATAATTAAAAGTGAAAGTGTTGAGTCAGTTCATAAAAAAAAGGAATAATGAAAGCAGAAATGTTTAAGATTAACAAAAATGAAAAAGCAAGGTGCTCATTATATGCTTTATCAAGTAGTTATTCCTATAAATGGATTAAGGGTGTCGTTTGGTTTGTATTTAGGAGAATTATTTTGATTAATAAATTGCATCGAAAAAAATATTATGGATTTATTTTATTGAATTAATAGGTTAGCAGTAGTTTTATAAAAAAAAATATTGAATTGTCGATTCAATATTCGATTTTATGATTTTAAGATTATATTAAAATAACCATTTGACTAATAATTACTATATAACAGTGACTTCAACATTTTATCATCCATATTTTTAAAATTGTATTACTTTTGGCCGTAGAGAACACAACGTAACCTAGTCTCTATGCCTCTTTATTATGACACATTCTCTCTTCTCGACACAAGCTAATATTACATTCTCTCTTCTCAATTTTAGATTTAATTGTGACGAAAAAAAGTTAATATTTTTTTGCAATTTAGTACATGAGTTTTTAGAAGAAATTCGAACAATTCTGTCTCAAACAAAAGTGATCAATATAGAAATTTGTATCGTACTTATGTTCTTGCTACTATTTCTATTTTATGAATATCGTGTATGTATGATTATATGAGGATTTCTTATCGGTTAAATAAAAATCGTTAATTAAGGACCAAAACTCGATCAAATGAAAATCAATACTCCCTCCATTCCATATTAAGTTATTTTTAAAGTGTTTCACACCCTTTAAGAAAAGTAGATTAAGACATAAATTGAACCTAATTTTTTATTTTTATCCTTATTAATTATTGTCAAATTTATGATTAAAATAACTAAATATTAATTAATCTCTAATTCCAATACTAACTAATGAAGGGTAAAATTGGAAGAACACTCTAAAAGTAGTCTTGAAAACTGAACAATTAAGTTAATTTGAAAAATAGAAAATACCTCAAAAATTAACTTAATATGAAATAAAGGGAATAATAAATATCATATTAATTTAATTATCAATTTAACATGTTCACAAATAAAAATAGTAATAAACTTCACCGATAATGCATACTTTTTTATAACACCCTAAACATATCTGGCTCCTCTTTATTTTTCATATTTCTCAAATTTCTACTTGAATTGAAACATATATCATAGTTTAAATTAATAACTAAAATTTAATTATATAAAAACAAAATCTTATTAAAATATTTCTATATATTTGTTCCGAAATATCAGTAGGCGTCTTTTTTTTTTTTAATAAAGTAAAGGTTTTTATTAATTAAGTAACAATAACTCAACTCTACTACACTCTAAATCCCTTTCTAAGATTATTTAGCTACAAACCAGGGATACATATTTTGCTCCTCAACTTACAATAAATATGTTTTTTTTTCTTGAAACAACCTTAATTATATCTATTTCCTGCTAAAGTCATTTTGAATACTTGAGCATTAAAAGTTTATTTCTTGTTTTGCCTATTCATACAAAGTTTACATATTTCTTGCCTTAATAAAAACCTCATACTCATAATTGAGTGATTTTATGAGTAAAACACTCATAGTAAAGTAATTTTTAAGTTAAAATCAAAGTTAAGTGAGATTTCTGGAAAAAAAAAACTGACTTAATTTCTGAGAAAAGAACTCATATATAGTTAAATTATGAGAAAAAAGTTCATAATTGATTGGACATCTGTGATATTATCTCCGAAATATCATATGCATAAGAACAGGCCAAAAAAAAATAGGTGGTCAATGACCTCATCAGCCTAATTATATAGTGGACAAGTTACAAACTCTGTATCTCTTCTTTACACTTAGATTATTGTTATGTTTAATTGAGAAAAAAAGGTGCATTTACTATGGTTTACTTTGATTATACAGGTTTATGTGGTTGAGAAGTGATTTGAAAGGAATCAAGTCAAAGAGGCCAAAATGAAGAAAATGACAAAAAAAAATGTATAAATCTACAAATTTAGGGTTTATTTTGTCATATTTTGACTTAAAAGTAAGACTTGGAAGACATTATTTTCATCTTTGGCCATTTATCAAAGCCTTGGGAATTAGCGTTTGTTTTCAAGTTTATGAAAATATCTTATCCTCACATTGATTTCTTATTTTGTAGTGATATATTTGGGTTGTTGGTGTATTTTCGGATTTGAATATTGTGTTTAAAGATAAAAAAATATTTAAAAAATTGTTGAAAAAAACATTATTTAATAATAGACTAAAAAGAAAAGGAAAATAAATTAATTAAAACGAAAGGTAAAGCAAAATTTGAACTAATTCATATATTTCAATGATGAAAGGACTCTTTTATACCTTTTTCCCATAAAAGAATAGATGTGACTGCCAAAAGTTAGGACCATAAAATATTCTCCCTCTAATTTTTTAGAATATATATTTAATTTTAAAAGAAATAAACTTTTACTTTCACTTATATTGTTTTATTAGTTAAAAGGATTTGATATAATTCTCAATTTTATGATTTAGAACTGATTACTCGTTATAAAGGTGATTTATATATATTTTTATCATTACAAACGCCGTTATATATAACTCATACATTATAAAAATGACTCACATATTATCTCTATTGTTACAAAAGTGACTCACATATATCATTTTTATCAAATTGTAATGAAATTATTAATTTTTAATTTAATTTTTTATTTTTTATTTTAAAAAAATCCATAAAGGAATATATATGAATTATGATCCTTCTAGCAAAGTTCAAGAGATATTTGATCTTTCTCATATATGATTTATTTATTTTACTTCTTTGATTCAATGCATGATTTGAATTTTAAAAATATCTGATCAGTTATGGATCTATTTGCTTATTATTATTTAAGTTATTATTCGTATTTATTATTTTTCCTTTCATTTTAGTGCAAAAAAAATGAGAAATAAAAAGAAAAAGTGTAAATGGAAAAAACGATAAAAATAATTATTTTGCCGTTATAGTGTAATTTATTTTTTCTAACTGTAAAAAATGAGATTGAGACATTCATGATAAATTTTACAAGAAAATGAGTGAAAAATATATATAATGACAAAAATAATAAGTTAAATAAAAAACTAAATAATAAAGGATATACCAATTTTATATCTCAAAATTGAGAGATATATCAAATCTTTTTCTTTTTAATTTTTACAAGAAATCTTTATTCTTATATAAAAAAAATCTTAAAAAATAAATTTAATTTAATTCCTAAATAATTAAGAGATCTCATTTTCTCAAAATTATATTCTATTGGAATGGATGTATTTATTCCTATAAAGAGAAACAGCATCCATAGCAAATGAAAATAACTTATAGTGGTTCATGGATGATGAAAAAATTGTTATTATAAAAGTGAAAAAGTTCCCACGTAGTGCTAGTTGGAAGGATTATCCACTCTTTTCTAATTTTATATGTTTATTTTCTTTGTTGCTTAGTTTCAACGAAACAATTTGGGTCCATAAGTAATGATGTGTACTATTATTAGTGCCAATTAGGATGATTTCTTATCTAAATAATCGAGTTGGAGATACTTTTCAAAGTTCAAATTATTTTAATTTGTAGTAATAGTTATGGATTCTAACTTTGCATTTGACTATAATTTTGTCCAATGAAAGGGAATACATTGGATAAGGTACTCATAATAGAAAGCAGCATTAGTAGCATTATTCTACGCATAACAGAAAGTTTTCCAGTAAGTACTTTTTTATTCTTAATCAGAATTTTTGAGTTTTAATCAATTTGAATTGGAAGTCGTCTTTGTTAGAGAGTGTTTTACTTCTAATATGAGACTTCCTGATACAAATCTAGCTCCATGTGGGACTTTCTGACGCAAATTCAAATTTAGTTGGGCTCCAATGTAGATTTCGGACACCGAATGGAAATCAAAAACAAATTTTAAAAAGTTTCCCAAGAGATAAAAGTAAAAAAAAAACAAGATTCTAAGATTTAGGTGTTTGGTGCGAAAGGAGAATATTTTTCATAAAAAAATAAAATAATTTCTTACTTTTTAATGTTTGATAAGTAAGTAAAAAAATGTTAATCTCAAAAATATTTATATGTAATCAAGCAAAAAAAATAATATATATAGCGGGTAAAAGGGGGAGGCTCGAGATTGAAGGGGGTGGGATCGTCAAATGGTAAAAATTGGAACATTGAATGGATGGGATGATACAATAAACATAAAATGTCACTTATAAAACTTGTCTCCCTACTTTCATTGAGAAAATTATTTTGCTAATTTTTTTAAAAAATATTTTTCTAAAGAAAATGTTTGTCAAAAATTTGTTCAACCAAATATAAAAAATTTAAAAAAATAAAAATTTCGTCGGATCTACTGCATCCTAAAAGAAAAAAACATGGTAAAATGACTCAGATTTTTCTAACTTAGTTAAATACCTCGAATTTGAGTTATGCAAATGAATTTTTTCTTGAGAGCACTTTATCTCATAATTGATAAATATGTTGAACAAAGATGGGCCCTTGCTCATCGTAAAGGAAATAGTACAATTGCTATGGTATACAAAATGACGCTAGCAAGTAGTTTATTATATTATATTATATTCGGCAAGAGAGGAATCAGATCATCATTAACAAAAAAAAAATGATTATCTATATCAATAGCCTATATATACCCCAAAAAAACACATGAAAAACCAACTAAATTCCTAATGGACTCCTTCAAAATTAAAGTAAAGAAGAATAATGTTATTCTTAGGTACGCAAAAGAAATTACATCCCTCTTCCATTTCATTGAAGTATGTACTTTCTTTTTCATAATATCTACGTTACTTCGATCAGCACGATATTATTTCAACGGACGACTATACATAACGTTCATTAATCCCCTCTTCGTCTTCCTTCTTGGAAACGGAATTGTTGTCATCTTGTTCTTATTAAAATCTTGTCAGTCATTGAGTAAAGATGATTCAACATTTCTTGATTATAACGCGCGTGTTATTCCATCAAGTGGACAAGTAAAAAGGAAAATGTATAGGAGTCAATCCGAGAAGTTGATGAACAAGCCTAAGAATGATGATAGGGTATTGAGGCGGTCCGCAACGATACCATGCGGGAGATATGGTGAAAAATCGACGAAGGAGATGACTGGTGAAGAATTCAGATGTACTGTGGAGGCGTTTATTGCTAAACAACAGAACTTTTTGAGGGAAGAAGAGTTTTCAGCTGTTGTTTCTATTGAAACAATATAGCTTTTTTGGTTCTTCCTTCTGTGTTTCACTTTATATGGTGTAGTTTTGACTGTTTTTGATATTTAAGAAAACAAACATTTAAAGTATATATGATTGCATATATATTATAATATTTATTAATGATTAAAAGTATATCTGAATTATCATTCTTTCTTCTTGGATTTCACACTCAAATTATTAGTTTATCTTCTTAGTTATATGAATTATTATTATTTATGTATTAAACCACATCTAGTTAAATAGTGTACGTATCTCAGCTCTGGTTCGTGCCTTCAAACCGTTATGATCTCCAATTTTGTTTTTTCCATTAATCTTCAATTTCATCGTATATTTTAGGTTAGTTATTGATTTTGTAAAAATAAGGGGGGGGGGGGGGGAGTAAAGGGGAAAATATATTCTTAAAATAGGTCAAAAATATCATTCTTATTAATAATTTCTTTCAAAACAAGGGACGAGGGGTCAATTTC
>JAJOOO010009863.1:0-25155 GCA_029582685.1 Solanum piurae | reverse complement strand
CGATTTGCTTTTTGATTATTCTGATCAATCTATTTCAATTTGTTTAGTTGGATACAATCCCTGTACTTTAAAATCAAACACTTGTTAATTATTGTAGGAGTTTTTATAAATATATAGGTTTTTGGTGTTTGATGTTGTGATACAAAGATAAACCATAATGAATTACTCCTTTGATTTTTAGATACAAGAATCATATTTTTAATTAAATAGTTTTTGAGGGGATTTCAAAATGATTCACTCTAATATATAGCTAAATCATTGTCTTAATTTAATCAAATATCGTCGTATAAAATGAGAGATGAGAGATTTATAAAAGTTATTGACATTTAGAGAGGAAATATCAAATAATTAACAATGTTAGATAAGATTTTTGAAAAAATAATTAGCAATAACTCTTATCTCTGAGATATTTTATGAAGTGTCAACTAAGTACTTAATAAATAAGTGAGTATTTAGGACTTTCATTTTTTTCATACAAGATTAACTTTCTTGACTTCAATAGTGTTGGCTTGTTAGGTACCTAATTATTGTTAATTACTTTTTCTTTGGTCCTCCACGTTAGTCATAGGGTTTATGCATACTCTATTTTCTTCAAACCCCACTTGATGAAATTTCATGATATGTTATTGATTAAATAAAGAACGAATTTCACTTGTGCGAGCTTTGCTCATGTTAATAATCTCAAATCTTGTTTAAAAATATGAGTCACGGTAAATTATCAACTAACATAAAATTATTCAATTTATGATGAATCCTTACCATACATATATCATAAGATTTAATGGAGCGATATTATATACGGGGAAACTAACTTATTTGGTTTAAGATTAATTTATTATTGAAAATTAGATATGTCCTTTTCTCAGCCGCTTTTATTTATTTTTCGCCAGCTGTTTTTGCCCTTTTCTGCCAACTGCTTTTATTGTTTTCCTAATTAAATACACGAGTAATATTACGTGTGCAAGCTTGTTCGTGTTAACAATCTCAAATCTTGTTGAAAGATGTGAGTTGCTGTAAATTAACAACTACCACAAAATTAATCGATGTACATATTATGAATTCTAACAATACAAACATTATGAAGTTAAATGGAGCGACATTATATATGAGAAAATCCATTTTAAAAAAAATTAAGTTCTTATTATTAAGAAAAAAATTACACAAACTAAGGTAAAAATGTTTATCTAAACTCACTCACATATAAGGTATTTATCCACAAAAGCTCAAAGAATTTACATAAAATATTCACTTATTCTTTAGCATCTGATTTTACTTTGCAAGAGTCAGATTAACCTTGAATTATATATATATATTTTATTTTTTTAGTGATTTTTATCAATAGTTTATTTCTTCCTCCTTTTTTCTTTCTTCTATTTTTGTATTTTCTCTCCCCCCCCCCCCCCTTCCTTTTAAAGACAAAAATAAAATACAAAGATACAAATATTAGCAAATTATTTTCATACTAATAAAAATACAAAATTTAAATAATTAGATTACAACAAGAATTAATTAATAAAAATACTAAAGTTACGAGCTTATTTGTTAGTAAAATTTAAATTAATAGAAAATATTTTTACAACTTTTTTCTTTTGTAAATAAAAACAAAATTTATATCTAAAATTTTCATTCTATTTTTCACAAGTAAAACTTGTTAAAAATGATGTAAAAATTAAAATATGTGTAAATTCTTTTTTTTTATATATGTAATTTTTATTTTATTTTTAAGGAATGAACATGTTCTCTATGAGAGGTGTTTAGTATATGATCTTATATTAGATTGGTCTCAGAGGGGATTGAATATTTTCAAAGGAATGAATCAATTCTCTATGATATCAATATATAATATATATTATGTGGCTATTATAGAAGAATAAAACATGTCTTTTTAAATAATAAACTAGTCTTCTAATATATCGTGACAATACGTGATATAATCCTATATGAATATTATCGAAGAATGAAGAGTGTTTTTTTTCCCAAAAAAATATAATTAATATGTTATCTACGATGTAAATATATGATATATATCATATTGGTATCATAGAGCTGGACCAAGCTCCTTTTCGAAGGAATGGATCATTCTCTATGATACCATGTATGTCACTTCAAATAATAAAACCTTCCCATACATTAATATTAGATAAAATATATAATATAAGGTTTATTGTGAATATTTTATTGACGATCAAAGAATATCGAAGAATACTAATGTTGAAAATTGAATTGTATCAACTTTTTTATAAGTGGAAGTTGATCTAGGTCTTGAAACATGTGAATGAAATTGTCTTTAACATGAGCACATATATATATCTTTAACGCGAGTGGGAAGCAACATCATATCTAGTGAAATTTCACAAAGTGAGATTTGGAGAGGATAAAGTGTACGCAGATCTTACCCCTGGAGATGTTGTTTTCGGAAGATCCTTGATCAAGTTGAAGCAAATCAAAATAGATAATGAAAAAGAGAAACAACATTGAAGAAAACATGACGATTAATAGAAAAATCGTGCAAATCATACATGCAAGGAACAATAACGTCAACAACATAGTATGATCACCTAAATATACTTAACAAATAATAACAACTAAAAAATAATATGAATACGACTAATAAAAAGATAAACACGATGCTCTAGACCATCACCAAACCGCTTAAAAAATGTTGAGATTTGCCATGCATAGAAAGGTGACTAAAATCAAAACTAGTAAAAGATGAGGAACCTAATTGCACATTTTAGACTAAAGAAAATGACAGTTCATCCAAAAAAAAGAAAAAATCCCAACTTTTTTCCTCCATTAAAGCACTTCAGAAATGTAGAACAAACCTCACTGGTGAAGTGTGGGATCTTCAAAATAATCCAAGATTTTGAGTTGGGTGTTGTTGAATTTGCGAAATGGAAAGTGGGTTTACAGCAGAAGATCTTTCCACAATTGGAGGAATTGCTACTGTATCACTCTTACATTCTTTTATACCTACACATTGGTTGCCTTTCTCCATTGTTGGCCGTGCTCAGAAATGGACTCTCTCTCGTACTCTTCTTGTCAGTTAGTACCCTACCCACTCTCTTATTTTTTCTGTTTTTGCACTTTTCTATACGATTTTGTTGTAGATCTTGAAGATATGTGATTTGAGTACTTGGAATTAGGTGATGAAATGAAGAGGAAATTGATTAAGTTTTGATTTTGATGGATTCTTAGATCTTGATGTTGGTATGGGTGTTCTATTGCTTGCTTAGTTAATTTTTTTGTTTTTTCAAAGTTGTGGGTAGGGGCTGGGGAAGGGGATTACGAGGTGGGAAATCGAATGAGGTGGAAGTTCAGGTAGCCAACCAACTGAGCTACTAAGATTCGCTAGTTTTGTGGGGTTTGTTTATAAGCACAAAATGTAGATACAAATGAGATCATTTTTACAGCATTTTTTACTTACTTTATGATAGTTTGGAGCTTTTCTTCAATCAAGCTGGAGGAATTTACATCTCGAACTTTTGTATTGATAAGTTGTGTTAGCTGCTTTGGTTACTGTCTTCTGATGATTACTTTGGTGATTTCTGATTTGGGAATTGCGTAAGCGTCATTGTGGCATTTTGAGACATAAATGGCAAACTACTCCTCTTGTGTCCTTCTTGTCAGTCAGTACCTACTGTCTTACTAGTTCTTTTACTTTTACATTTTCTGTGCGATTTTTCTTTAGATGTTGAAGACATGTGGTTCCAAGAATTAGGTGTTGAAATGGAGAAGAAATTGATAAAGTCTTGATTTTGATGGGAGAATTTGATGCATTATTAAATCTTGATGCTGTAATGCTGTAGTTGCTTGTTTAGTTTATTTTTTGTGGGATTTGTTTATAGGACTGCATAAGCACAAAATGTAGTTACAGCAGAGATCATTTTACAGCCTTTGCACTTACTTCCATGATAGTTTGGAATTTTTCTGCAATCAAGCGAGAGGAATTCGCACCTCGACCTTTTATACGGATAAGTTGTGTTAGCTGCTTTGGCTACTGTCTTCTGATGATTGATTTGGTGATTTTGGGTCTGGGAATTTGCCTGAGCATCATTGTGGGAGTTCGAAACATAAATGGCTATATAGATTCTCATTTATTTGGATGCATGAGTAAAACTTGAACTTTGGACAGGGAAGTGATTTAAGCTCCTTAGTTGATAATAACTAAAGGATGATTCCTTCTGGCTGGATAGAAAAGTTGCATCTCTCTCCATTTTTTGTTATCCTCTTCGAAGCACAGTGGTGCGATCTAGTTTATTAAGCTTGCTGAATTATTCAGAAGCAGCCCAATATCCAGTTTCTGAGAAAAAGAAAATCAGGACTTTATAGGGAGAAGATAAGGCCCTAACTGATAAGCTATCAGAAGAAAAACGAAATGCAACTCATTGGGCACTAAAATAGACTCAGGTACATGATTATCATGAAAATGAAGACTATTCTATGGAGATATCATATACTAAAATCCAAATATTTATCTGAAGGTAGGGATAGAGAAGCCTGTTTTATCAGTATCATCTTCCCCATATTATGTAGATTTAGCCTCTTGCCTTAGGTAGAAGAGCGACTTTCCAATATAGCTGAATTTTCAGATAACTTGTTAGTATTTTTCCATATAATGCAGCTTCGTAGTTATTCCCCTTAATTGTGGCAAAATCTAGTGACTTGAAAAGATTGTTGGTGAGAGAAGACTTAAAATAAGGCTTAGTAATGGAAAACAGCCCTTCTTTTCGCTGAAGTTGATAGTTGAATAAATGAAGTCTGCTCTTCAAAATATGCACTTTCCAGTAGCACTCAAGGTGTGGCTCAGGGGTCAATAAAGTGGGTAAATATCACGGTAGATTAGAGTTCACATCCCAACAGACACAAAAGTATTATGTGATTTTTAACATATGCCTACGCTTTGGTGGATAGACTTATCTTGTGTTGCTGGGAGGTAACAAGTATTCGATGGAATGGTTGAGGTGTGTGCAAGCTGACTCCGGATACTAGTGTTATAAAAAAGTACGAACTTTCTAGCTGCATCATAAGAAAGGGGGAGGGGCGCTTGAGGTTTAATTGGCATCCTTTTCTAAGGCTTGGATGTGTGTAAGAATCAAGATATTTTGATAGACGTATCAAAAAGATAAAATAAGACATTCAAAATTTCAAATAGAGCTTCAGCCTTCCTATGATGTGAATTCCATTAAATTAGAAATTTGTCCTCATACTTGTTCTTAGACATTTATGGTCATTAAATCAAGAAATCAGATGATTCTTTCCGGTTGTTAGATCAATAGGGTCTTTCTCTCAAGACATATTGTAAGTTTTGGTACCAAAGTTGTACAATATTATTCATCCATAGAGATACAAATTTATAGTATAGAAAACCAAACTGTCTAGCAATCAAATCCCTTGATTCTGGCAGATTTGAGAATCAAGGGATGATATCCTAACCTATTCAATAGCATATCAGATATGATTTTATAAGATCAATTTAAATCTTACAAAATCATATTTGATCACACTTAGATATTTACAAATCAACACATATCAAAGGGCTGGTTTTATTTTTTTTAACAAGTAAGGTTTTCGTTGACTATAACAACGCAACTTGGTCGTATACAAGAGACATATCAAAAAATGAGAAACCTACAAACTATGGTTCACCCAATCCTCTAAACAAATAGGAAGTTAGGAACTACATGGGTGCACCAAAAGAAAATAATGGAGCGGAGACTACTCCTCAGTTGAGCAAAGCTCATCTCCACCTCTTCAAAAGCTTTTTTATTTCTCTCTTTCCAAATGACCCACATTAGAGCAAGAGGAGTAACATTCCACGTCTTGTGCCTTCTTCTCCTAGCTCCATTCTCCCAACTGAACATCAACTCATTCACGGATCTTGACATTACCCAAGTGACGCCAAACCATGTAAGCATATCCTCCATAACCTCCGATAGAGCGAGAATTACTCAATTATCCTATTATTTTGAGAGGAATACCAAACTCCATGTTTCCTATTATGTTGCGTAAATTTCTCTCTTTTACAATACTTTCCTTTCTATTATAAAAAAAGGTGAAGGTTAGTTGTTGCAAACAAAATATAACTTCAAATCAAGGAAGATTAGCATGGCCTTGTGCAAATGACATGCACAGATTTTGAAATGGTCCAAATTTTGTTTACATTCATTCCTTTTTTTCATATTAAAATATGTATATAACTTCAAACAAGGAATGCAGAATTGATTTAGTTGTTGATGCAAACCATAACTATAAGTTAGCAAGTTACATAACTTTAATCTGTGAAAATTTTCTCCAATATTATGTTGTTTTTAAGCAGGTGTGCTGAGCTTTTCTTGATCAGGTTGGGTGTTTTCCTTGTGTTGGTTTTTGGTACTCATAATTTCTTGTGAATCATAGCCAGTGTTTGTTCTTTATTTTTTCAAGTGTAATAAGCTGCTTCTTAGGTTTAAAACACTGTGGACAAACATATTCATGTCATAAAATTCACAAGACCTTTGTAAATGATCAATATTGTCCTTTCTCATTTTTTTTGAGAAAGAATTGTCCTTTCTCATTTAACCACTAAATAGTATATGTATTCATAAATTTGAGCTCTATCTGATGTAGAGATCTGTGTTTTGGTCAACCTTCTTCCCTGTTAATCTAGGTTGTGTCTTTAGTATTAGATACTTTTCTTATTTTATTTTGAAATGATTGAATTTATGGAGATAATCTCTCCACTCAAAGTGCATTGTTCTCTAATACTAAAAGCATTTGAATTAATTCAAGAGTTTTATGCTCCTTAATCCTTTTGTCCTACTCCGAACTGTTTGATTATTTCACGTAGTTAGTATTTCGAAAGTCAAGCAATGTCATTTTTGGACGCAATTTTCTCAAATATTTTCTTGAAATTTTAATTTCTGAAATTTGTGTTGGTACCACTTCATTTACTTTCCGTTGTATAGGTTTTTCCAGAAAAAAGTGTTATCATCTGAAATCAACTTAAGATTAGTCAATTAGACACTAAATTAAGTACTCTTTGCGAATGGAGTGAGTACCTCAAAAGTACTAAAATTCGGTTAAAGTGCCTGGATTTAAATTCCTGCACGTGATTCTAATCTGACTACTCTTGTGACAGCTGCATTTGGAGCAGTATTACATGTAATATCCACTTCGATTCTAGGCATAACAGCAGTAACCATTACAAACACAATTGCTGGCGAGGAATCAGTGCACAAACTGGCTTCCCTTTTGCTTATAGTCCTTGGTGGTAGTTATATCATCTTGTTTCTTTGCGGAAAGGGTGGTCACAGCCATTCGCACAATCAACCCATGGAGAAAATGGCCGTAGCAGGGCTTGTCCTTGTTCCTGCATTGTCTCCTTGTGCAACCACTCTCCCTGTGTTTCTTGCTGTTGGAAACTCATCCTCCATGATGGTGCTTGCCATCATAGTTCTGTTATTCAGGTACTTTTGTTTCTAAATTTCACTTTACTTTATTTTTAAGTGGATTACGTACTCTTTTTGTTGGATTTTCTTTCGGGATAACGTAGGTTACTCTTGAGAAAAGGAATAGAAGCAAAACAACTTGGTGTTATTAGAGAAAAGGATATGGAACAAGGGGGTGGGATGAAGTAGTGGGTTTAGATGGCGCCATGGCGGTAGCCTCAAGGGCATGTATGGAGTGAACCATCTACTTTCTTGAAATAATATTATAAAGTTTTAGAGATCCCTGGTCCATTTTAATTCCTGTGGCTTTTGTATCTTGCTGAAGTTACTTTGTCAGGATTGTTTAAAGCTCTAGAAACTTATTTTAATGCACATCATTGACTAGTATTTGATGTCATGGACTGTGAGAAGTGACGACTAGATCTTGTTCATACCCGAGTAGCTGTGCTTCTCTTTATTTGCGGGGGTGCTATTATTTTAGGTTTCTCCTTCATCCTTCGTCCAACCGTAATATTCATTCGGGTCAGTCTGCTGCAAGAGTTGGTTAACTTTCTAATAGTACCTGTGTTTGAATTTTAGATATGGAACTACTTCATTCCAGGCTGCTGTAGTGAACTTCCTTACAATGAATGGAACCCGTCCACGCTAGTTGTATTTCTTGATATCTAAATTGTTCTCAAAATGCCCACAAAACTCATTAGATTTGTCGACTACCAGCTCAGTGCTGGACTTGTTTTGATTTATCTGAATTTCTGGATGCTTGACACAAATTGATACTTCACTTGCAGCACCATAACTGTGATGACCTCACTGGTGGCTCTATCATTTTACGGTGCTAGTCAACTCAAGTTCCACTGGGTGGAACGTTATGACAAGCTCCTCGTCGGTTCAGTGCTAAGTTTGGTTGGTATTTTGACCCTTCTTTTCCACGATCACGACCACGAAGGAGGTTCTGCAGGAGGTCATGTGCACAGAAAACTCATTGTGCTATAAGAGGATCATTCTTCAGCCAACAAATCTGTTTCCTGAAGCATAGTATCCTAGTGCATATTTACCTTAAAGGAAAGAAAGGGGGAGCCTTGGAGCAATGGTAAATTTGTTATAGGTCATGGGTATGAGCTGTGGAATCAGCCGCCAATGCTTGCGTTAGGGTAGGCTGCCTACGTTACACCCCCTTGGTGTACGGCCTTCCCCTGGGATCCCCTTTTCTTATTTACCTCAAGAAAAGCAATGTACAAATACACTTTTTTTTGGTTCAAGTTGTGCAATTAATGTGTGCTCAAGTTTATGACTATTCTGTTCTAACAATTTTTAGTGTGGCATTTTGCTTCATTTATTAGTTTTTCTATTTGTTTTTTTATCTTGTAGTTAATATAGGGTGACACTTCGAATATTTTCCCTTTTGATCAATCATATTCTCAAAAAATAATAATGAAGGATAAATAAAGATTAAAATTAAGTAGATGAAAAATCTACATGTTAGTAGGTTCCTGATTTTAAAACTTTGGTGGATCGAGTTATTTGGTATCCATAATAGTGGAGATAGTAAGTAAAAAATTTAAAGTACTCGAAATTTATCAAAGCTCAAATAAACAAGAAGGTTATTGAGCTTTAATAGTGAAAAGGATTCACCACGGAAAGTCGTGATAGATGGTATTACTTTATCCTTAATCAAAAAGTTTTGAATATGATCATGCATGTAAAAGAAATTGTCTTTGGTAGGCAACATTTTGCCCAAAAAACGAGACTTCCGAGTGAATCTGGATTATTCAGATTCAAAAGCAGGTATCTAACTCCAGATGGAAAACGAAGAAAAGGGCCCACACGAGGTATAAGGAAAGGCTGAATGCAAAAGGTAGGAATAAATTCTAATACCTTAGAAAAAAACAAACATGTTTTTTTGTTTGGTATATTCCAAAGAAAACCATAACTTGCCTTGCTCATGCCCTTCATCTTTAAACTAAGGTTTGGAATCTTTGTTTGGTTTTTTTGTGTATATTGGTTCCATTTCTATGTTACTACTACTAATAATATTACAAACATAGCAAATAAGAAATTAATATTAGCCATTTATAAACATTCACTTATTATTAATCCTCTCAAGATTATGGCCAATTCATCATTCATCTTCATATGCTTCCTTCTTCTCTTTAGTGGTATGTTTTTTTAACAACTTAATCATTCTTGATTATTTGAAATTTCTTCGAGAGTCTATATGTTCGAGTTGTGACAGCAATCACTAAGTATTTGCATTAGGGTGCGGCCCTTTCTCGAACACTGCAGATATGGGATGCTTTATGGTTTTTTCTCTTGATGATACACAATATATAGTGTTGCAACAATGATTGTGTTTTTTTTTTGTGTATATTGGGAGTCAAATTAGTTGATTTTTATACATATTTCCAGTTTATAATAATGAGAAATTAATTCAGTTTCTAGATTTTATCTCCAATGATTTTTCTTGTAAATGGAAGTTTGCTAAAATTTAGCTTTTTATTGTACAATTTTTTAAAATTTTACCATCGGTTAAACTTTTGATCCATTCATACCCTTACATGTTCTCATATTTTTCGTTGACTTTAACAAAGTTCCAGTATAGACCGAAGATTTCCAAGAAAAGGTCCAAATTTACCCTATGTTATACTTCAAATTGGAGCTTCGTTATGGTCAATGATATGTACAACACGATATTATATTGGATGATAAAATTAAGATATTTCGTATAGTATATGTTATTTTTAACCAACTCCCCCTTTTACTATCTTTGTTGTTGTTGTTGGACAGGTTCAATAGTTGTACATGCAATGACAGGCACATATGGTATAAATTATGGAAAAATTTCAGATAACATCCCAGCACCTGAAGATGTCTTGAGACTTCTAAGGATGAACAAGATCAAGAACATAAGAATCTACGACGCGGATTCTAGAGTTCTGAGAGCCTTTAGTGGTTCTGGGATCGAAATCTCAGTATGTCTTCCTAACGAATTATTAAAAGACGTTAGTCTAAACGGGTCAATAGCCCTCGAATGGATACAAGTTAACCTACAACCATACCTCCCTGGTACCTCAATTAGAGGTATCGCGGTTGGAAATGAGATACTAGGTGGTGATACAAGTATATCTGAAGCACTAGTGCCCGCGGTTAGAAGTGTGTATCGTGCTCTCAGGAGGTTAGGCTTGACCAATACCATCGAGGTTTCGACCCCGCATTCCGAGGCAATTTTTAGTAGTACATATCCTCCTTCAAATGGTACATTTAAAGAAAGTATGATGCCATATTTAGGCCCATTGTTACATTTTTTCAATAGAGTGGGCTCACCTCTTTACATAAATGCATATCCATTTTTAGCCTATAAATTTGACCCTTCTCATATTGATATAAACTATGCTTTATTTCAACCAAATAAAGGGATTGTTGATCCTAAAACTAAGTTGCATTATGACAACATGTTTGATGCAATGGTTGATGCAACATATGTTGCATTAGAGAAATTAGGGTATACGAAAATGCAAGTTATCGTGTCGGAGACCGGTTGGGCATCTAAAGGGGATGATAATGAAGTAGGTGCGGACCCTAAGAACGCCAGGACGTATAATTTTAATTTGCATAAAAGGCTAATGAAGAAGAAAGGTACACCTTATAGGCCCAAAATGATGGCAAAAGGTTATGTTTTTGCATTGTTTAATGAGAATTTGAAGCCTGGCCCAACTTCTGAGAGAAACTTTGGATTATTTAAAGCTGATGGAAGTATTGCTTATGATATTGGATTTAAAGGACTTGTGTCTTCCGCATCATCAAAGGTATGTCTTCAACTTTTTTTAATGTATTCGATATTCGAAATTTACTGACCTGACTAAATTCGATATTCAACTTATATTCATTTTTATTTTATTTTATTTTCTCAGGATTTTGTACTACAAGGGCGGTTTTGGAGTTCTCAATCTTTAATTATTGTGTCATGTACTATAATTCTGGTTCTTTTTATGTAATTATGACTTTCAAGAAAATTATATTTGTGAATTGATCCACATATTCTTAGTTATTATTTTTAAATATTGGAAGAAATTGTTGTCCCCAATTTGTATAAAATAGTTGCATTTAAATTTAATTTGCTATCCTATCTTTCGTTGATTAGATTATTGGATATCAATTTATTTATTTTTTTGCTTTCAAACTTAATGGGCTAATAATAGCATATGGTAATAAAATATAATTATAGCCAGCATGAAATGCAATTTAGTCAATTGTCAATCACCAGCCCAAAGCTGCAACCATGTGTCAACCCATGGACTTCTGATGTACCATGCCTACTCGTTCCGAATCTATTTGTACCCAGCTACAATCTATTTCCTTAGGCCCAAGGTCCCCTCGGCTAATCGTCACTTGTCCGTCCTGTTCGTTTATGAATTGGGTACAATTACCAGTTCTCTGTACTCAACACACCAAAATACAAACACAAAATGCAGTTTACAACACTAAACAGATAATCTGTCATGAAAATGATCTATTAGCCTTTCTATTAACTATATATAATCAAAGGTTCTGCATAAGGAACACATGTAGACTACAAAATTGTATAATAAACTTATGAAGCATAATTTAGTTTTAAAAAATATGGGCATTATTAAATATGGGACTATAGAAACGCATTTAGTCATCAAAAGAGAAGATTTGATTGAGTATCGAGGAGTTCAGGCCAAAATACCATATGAAAGTTGATGGATTGTTTTTTATCATTCTTGAAGAGGTGCATATCTTGTCCGGATCTTCGATGGCCTCATCCATTCTTCTTTTTCTCGAAGAAGGTGAGTTTTCGCCATCTTGAGGTTCGTGCAGTTGGTGGAAGGACCCAGACAACATAGAATGACCAAGAACTCGATATCAAACCAAATACTTATCATTCCATAACAACTTTTGCTCCAATAGCTTTCATCTTGTCAATTATTTGTTCCGCTTCTTCCTTTGATACTCCCTTCTTGAAAACAGCAGGAGTCTTCTCGACTAAGTCCTTTGCTTCCTTGAGTCCTAAATCAGTAGAACTGCGGACCTCTTTGATTATCTTTATCTTTTGAGCTGACTCGTATGACTCCAGTTTAAGTTCAAAAACAGTTTTCTCCGGTTTCTTTTCCTCCTTGGCTGCTTCTGGTCCCTTCATAGCTGCTGCCAATCCAGCAGCCCCTGCCTTCATAACTCCAACCGTTGGTCGCTCTGTCATGCCCAACCTCTTCATAATAATCGAAGACACTTCTGTAACTTCGACCAGGGTAAGTCCTGATACTTCATCAACGAGCCTCCATACCCTTTCTGATGGAGGACTACGATGCTCAGTAGGATCAAAAGTCACAGGATCATAATCTGCTGGAAGCTTTCTCTGGTTAATCTCTACTTGCTCAGAGAAGTGTCGAGTAGAAACAGTTGAGGTAACAAAATAGGAGTCAGCCACATTGGATCGAACAGATTGTTTGAAGAGTACAGCAGGCAAATGCTGCCTCAGTCGCGAAATCATCAAACTCATTTCTGAATTCTAGTAACCATCTACTGATCCCTCTGAAAGATCAATCAACAACCTGCAAAAAAAACAAAACGCAACTGTAAGATCAGGTAATCTAAAAAAAATCCGCATCTTCTGGATATAGTATAAAATAAAATGGTACTCCAAACGCTCTTTGTTTGGTTTCCAAAGGCGAGCCAAACCAAGTTCTTTTTAGGAAGCAACCTCTCCCCTCACCCTGTGGGTTCACCCCTCGGTCTAATGTCTTAACAACCTTTAAGCGCCTCTCACAGCAGACTCGACATTCAACACCAATCATGACTGTGCAAGATGACAAGAACTCTAACTTCATTTCTAAATAATGTAGTGACAGCACTTGGGATCATAAAAGACGAATAAAAAAGTTTCAGGTGTGAATGAGAAGCAAGTGTACAAGTGTATATATTATGCAAAACTCCAATGCTTTCATAAATATTAGAATATATATCAAGAAGAAGAAGATGATGGAAGCTCTAATTCCACTTCCAAATTATGTAGTGACAACACTTACAATAAGAAAGAATAAATAAAAAGTTTCAGATATGAATGAGAAGCAAGTTAACAAGTGCCTCGGTTCAATTCCTATCAAAGACAAAAACACTAGATGATTTCTTCTCATGTGTCAAAAGTTTTGATGGACAGAGTTACTCAATATATATACTGGTGTGAGGTAGCATGTCCCGTTGAATTAGTCCATGGATACGTAACCTGAACCTGACACCATAATTTGTTTTTGATCAAGTAAAAATATTTCCATCCATAAACATGACCACAACAGCCGTATACAAGAGATATACCAAAAGGTAGATAATTTACAAAAATATATGATTCTCTACAAATTCCACCCAATCGTCTATACAACAAGGGACTTTCTATGAGCACCAAAAGAAAACAAGAGAACAAAGACTACTCCTCGATTGAGAAAAACTCGACTCTACACCTTCAAACGCTCTCCTATTTCTCTCTCCAACCAACCCACACTAACGCAAGTGAAATCATATTCCAAGCCCTTCCTCTTCTCCTTCCTCTGACACTCTCTGAACTGAACATCAACTCTCTCGTAGTGTTTGGCATTGCCTGGACACCATAATTATTAAAAGAAAAAAAAGCAAACAAGTGCATAACTGTATATGCTAATGCACAACACTAAAACCTCTTACAATAATAAACAGTGTACATACCAATTTACCACCAAATCACACCCAAACGCGGAGACAAAGAGCTCCAGATCCTTAACCAATTGACACAACATATTTAAGCATAAATTGATTCAATTCATTTCTCATGAAAAAAAACAAAGGATTAAAGAAAAATGATGAAGCTCACCTGAGTACGGCGAGGACCACGGCGAGCGGCGGCGGCAACCGGCGACTGAGATGTGAACTCTAAAGACTAGGCTTCATTTTGGAAAATGGAACTTTGGGCTGTGGGTAAGCAAATTGGGCTCAAAGAGCCCAATTCTAATAGGGGTAGAGAAGCCCACAACCCATTTTCTCTCTCTCACACACAGATTTCATCTTTTTTTGCTTTTTACTCTTTCTTTAACAGTTTCCATACCATTCCTTTCTTATTCTGTCAACAGGATCAACCATCATCATCAAGATTTCACCAATTTTGAGTTTTTGACTTGTTTGCTCCTTCAGGTACTGTCTTAACTTCAAGACCCACAACCCCTTTTGTCCCTTTTTCTCAATTTTTGTTTGATTTTCCTTTTTGGGTGTTGGTTATAACATCCAATTTGTTATAAAGTTTTGAGCTTTTTTCGTTGGGTTTCTGTGGGACTGTGTTAACTTCAAGAATCACAATCCCTTTTGGCCTTTTGGTGATTGAATTTGTCCCTTTTCTTGATTTTTGTTTAGTTTTTCTTTTTGGGTGTTCTTTATTGCATTCAATTTCTTATCAAGTTTTGAGCTTTTTGTAGTTGTTGTCATGGGTTTAGTGGTTTTTTTGGGTGGTTGAGGGTGTATTTGATTTGGGGTTGGATTGAGCTGTATTCAATTGTTTAAAGTACTGATCTTTACTTGTTAAGTTTTCTTAATTTGGAGATTACTGATCTAATTTTGATTGTTGCTACTTACTATTCACTTTTTCTTAAATTCACTCACCAATAACCAATACATCAAAATCAAAAGCAAGAGACTCTACATTTCCCTATACCATAAGCAAGTCAATAGGGGTTGTTTTTGTTGGGTATTAATTGTCCTGAGTTTCTTACCATAAATAGGTTTTTCTTTTAGGAAAAAGTTTAGGATTGGCTAGTCGACTCTATAAATAGAAGTGTGTTCCTTCTAACTTAATCAACATTCACAATATAGTTCAATGGGTTTTGAGAGTTATGGTTAGGGGAGAGAATTTGTGAGATACAAGTGATACGTTATCATTTGTATGAACCTCTTGAGTGAATTGGTTGATATTATTTCTCTCTATATTTTGTACTCTTATATTTATATAGTGGATTGTCCATCTCCTTTGTGGATGTAGGTCATTTGACCAAACTACTTTAAATTTTTGTGTCTCTTGATATATTTATTTCTCGCTTGTCTTCTTTGTTTTGTTAGCTTCCTTATTACACCTAATTATTTCGGTTCTAACAGTTATTTTAGTCCAACCAACTTTGCTTATATGAATGAAGAAACAGTAGACCACCAAAAACCTCTCATTTAGACACAATTTTAACTAACAACTTTCAAGAATGATAAGACTACAGATTGGTACAGTAATGGAATGTCCTGTAAACAGGAAGATGAAAAGGACAGAACTTTAAGTAAAAAAACCAAACTCTAATGTTTGTCATCAAAAAAAAAGAAAACCAAACTTTAATGTATCTAAAGCTAAGTTCTTGAAGAGCAAAAGGGGATAGGTGAGTGAGAAAGACACTAGTATACTAGTAATAAAGACACCATTTTTATTAACTTTTTTTTCCTTCTTCCAGATCCCATCTTCACTACATGTATAAACAATTTGTGGGTTGGGAAGAGAGTAGAGTTTAGGTAAGTGTAACAGTGTAAATACAAGTGAGCTGGAAGTTTTTTTGACTTCATTCTCTTTTACAATATCAAGTTGAAATTTATGTAGCTAAAGTTGAAGATGAAATTATATTTAATTATACCTTTTACAAAGAATATAACATAATATTTATGTTTAAATGCATTTCAATACAGCTTTAAAGGCAAAAATGAGTGGAAAAATATGTTATAAGGTTTTTTCCCAATTTATGTTAGTAAATTTAAGTGATCAGATTTATTATTATTTTTTTGTTTTTTCATTCGTTATTCAGTGTGTGTATTGAATTCAACTATTTGGGATTCGCTTTCCATTCAGGAAGTAAATTGTTTTTCATATTCTGGCTCGAACTAGATGTTTGGGTAAGGGAGGAGCAGCCACCGGAATTGCTTTGCCGGAGACAATATTTGACATATTTGTTCTACTTTTGGTATTTTTTATTCCTTCTTAATCAAGCGCCAGGAAGAAAATTGCTGAATCCGAGCTGTTGCTACTTGCTTCGCCGTTCCGGTAACTTTTTTTTTTTTTTTTGTGTAATTATAAAAATTTGAACCTGATTGTCTCTATTGGTTTCAATTGCACAGATTTTACTTAGTTTTGTGATTGCTAACATATAGAATTGATGTTTGGTAGGAATAAAATTTAGGGCATAACTGACCCTTACACAACCTTCTTATTGGGGGATTGTTGGAGCAACGATAAGGTTGTCTTCGTATTTGACCTATAGATCACAAGTTCGATGCCAAATAAGTAGCCTTGTTAGGAAAAGTATAAATTTTTAAACTTTTTTAGTTTTCGTCCGTTAGAAATAGGGATATTTTTAACAAGCGTGTTTTTATTTGGGAAGTATACAATAACAATATATCCGGTGAAATTCCACAAGTGAGGTCTGGGGAGGGTAGAATGTATGCAGACCTTTATTGCTATCTTGTAGAGGTAGAGAGGTTGTTCCTGAAGGACCTTCGGCTCAAGTGCAATGAATCCAGGTATAGAAAAAGGAGACAATGTAGAGAATATAGCAAATAACATGCAAAAGTGCAATAAAAAATCATGTGATAATGAAACACCATAAGCAACAATGATACAAGTGAAAACACAATGAGAAGTACAGTGTAATCCCACAAGTGAAGTTTGGGGTGGGTTGGGTGATGTACACAACCTTACCTTTGTCGATTGTAACTTCGTCAAAAAAAAAAAAACTAGTTTTGGTTCAATTTTTTTTTTCCTGATATTAGATTTAGTTTCTTTGGAATATTTCTGTTTGGCTGATCTTTTTTTTTTCCTTTAGTTTCTTGAGAATATTTCTGATTTAGTTAGATTCACAGCATAGAGTGCCCGTGTCTTAAGTAAGATCGAATCTTAATGAATTGAAGATTTTAACCTCCTTGATTTGACCTGGTGTTACTCGACTAAATAATTGATGCTTTAATGCAGAGGATTCAATCAATGACCCATACAATAAATTAGAATGACAGAGAAGATTCAAAGGTGCTGCGAGGTTTGTGGCAATCTATCCTTTGACGATGGCGGTGATGGGTTCTTCTATTGCACTCGTTGCGGCTCTCAAGCAGTTGACATCATGGACACGGGTGTTGATGATGATGATCTATTCAACGTAGATGGGGGTATGTACTCTACTAGTCAGCGCCGTCAATATTGCCAGGTCAGTCAACCTGTACCCATATCTCAGGTACAAATCTCCCAGCATTTAGAGACTTTGAAAACCTTTGATGAGTACAACGAGCGTAATAGAGATGATGGAGTTGGGCCTGCAGTGCCTAGTGATTTTGGATCATCTCAAATTTCTTTGACTTACACAGACTATTATTCAGAGATCCGGTTGAGGTATGTTATGGGGTTACAAGCTATGATCCAAATGCAGTGCAAGACTCTGGTGGAGAAATTTAACGTAAGCCCCCTGATTGTTGGGCTTGCTGGGCCTATTTGGTTAAGACTATTGGCACATGAAAACGTGTTGAGTGATGAGTGGGCAGACGGTGTCGTCCATGAATCAGAGTCTCAAACTCAAGGTATCATTTTGATTATCTTTATATACACAAGGATGGAAATCGGGATATTTTCATGTTCTTGTTTCTCTAGGATTTGTTAACAATCATTAGTTAGAAGCTGAAGATTAATCAATTAATTTTTAGCCTAACATTGCACGTTCGACTACTATGCTTGTTGTCACTTGCATTCTTTTAAAACACTACTTGTAAAGTGCAAGACTAGTAATTAAGCATATCAACTTGGTTTCTAATGGGCAATCTTGTGTAACGAAAATGAAATTTCTTCTAGGATGTTGGTCCTTCGCTTTTGATCTAATTTGTATAGCATGAAGGAAACGATGTTCTGTCCTCTTTTATCTTTGGTTCATGTTAGGTGGCTATATTTATGAAAAACTTCTGAATCATATACTCTGGCCGTCTGGCAAAGTGGGTTTGTTAAGTTTTCTATATGTCTTCAGTGAGAGAAATCAGTTGATGTGAAACTCTGTGATATTATGCAGGTTGAATTTCCTTTCTTTATTCACCTTTCCCTTTTAGAACCTAAT
This sequence comes from Solanum piurae, assembly GCA_029582685.1. Lineage (NCBI taxonomy): Eukaryota > Viridiplantae > Streptophyta > Magnoliopsida > Solanales > Solanaceae > Solanum > Solanum piurae. The sequence continues at coordinate 6,635 of JAJOOO010009863.1, read as the reverse complement.
TCCAGTATTTATTTCAGGGGAAATAGAACTTTCTCAGCCGACTGGCAGCCAGAAAACAGAACCTCACAATTTACTTGGAAAACGGGCAGTAACCATATGGCATAAATCTTTGAGAAACTTGATTCCATTACCTTGTTCTCTGGCCATCTCTTTTCTTGTCTGTCACGTGGCAAGGGAAGCTATCTTGCCAACAGACATATTGAAGTGGACGTTAGAAGGAAAGCTCCCATATTTTGCTGCTTTTCTTGAAATAGAGAAGCAGTTGGGACCTCCTTCAAGGTCGTGCCCTATCAGTACCAGTCGTATGTTCAGGCCTATCAGAACTGTCACCTTGCAAAAGTTAGAGTCCCTAGCTGCCTCCATTGCCAGGAAAATAGGCTTGGAATTGCCTTCAGTGAACTTCCATGCTATAGCTGCCCGTTATCTCAAGCATTTATCGCTTCCTGTTGAGAAAATTCTTCCTCAGGCATGCCAAGTGTATGAGTGGTCTATGCCTCCGGAGTTGTATTTATCAGATAATGACTCCAGGCTGCCTTCTCGTGTTTGCGTGATGTCTATACTGATTGTGACAATGAGGATTCTTTATGACCTGAATGGCGGAAAATGGGAACTGATTTCATCTTGTTCGAATAATTTAGTGTCTGCTGTTGAGAATGGAGCTGGAGAATGTGGTTTCAGTTGCAATGCAAGAGGTGTTGTTGCCGAGGAAGACTCAGATTCACGTGATTCAGATCCTCATGATAGTACATCAGTTTTGAGTAAAAAATCTAATTATGATGCTTCGAAACTCTTGAAGATTCTTGAAGAAAAATACAATGAGCTCAGTGATACATATGGTAATTGCAAGGCATTACATTGATTTTTGGATACATGTAGATATAGCATGGGGTTATAAGTTGCACCGATTGTTACTTGTTGGAATTATGCTTTCTTTTTCTTGTTACTTGTTTGAGTTATGTTTCTTTTCTTGTTTGACAGATTTTTCAAAAGATTTACAATCATACCTTCTGTACTGCAAAAATGTGGTTTTCGCTGGACTAGAACCTGCTTACGATGATCACGAAGAAGAAAGGATAATAGAAGATTTTTGGGACTTCTATCAAAGCCATAAGGTATTTTACTTTCCCCGTGATTAAGGTTGATTTATACGATCTTGCACCCACATCCTTAAAACCTTGTCAATATGTGATGGGATGGTAGTACCTATCAACAACCTTCAAAAATCACCACATCTTTCCTTACTGATATATCTGCATAAAAGTTAATTTTGCTCTGTTGGACAACTTCAACAACATGGAGAATTAAGCTGAAATCTATATATTTGTTTTTTACATCAAGTCCATTCTCTTTTATCTGTTTCTTATTCACAGTTGGAATTTTGTTATGTACTAGTACTAGTTCTGTCGAACATCTCAGAATACTAATTTGAACGTTTGTTGGCTGAGGATGGTCATTATTTGCTTATTTAGAGAGAACCTACCAAACCGAAGACTCAACCTGAGACCACATCGAGCTGATTTGTTTTCTTTGTAGGTAATTGAAGTACTGGATTTTTTTAAAAATCACTCGAGGTAGATTTTAATTTTTATTTTGGTTAACTGTAGATTTTCATTCATAACCAGAATTGTACGATTACAACCAGAGCAGTATTGAACTACCTGCTCACTCTTCAATCTGTCAATCTACTTATCTATAATCAAATAATACAAGTAACTTATATATATCAGTGATACATTCCAGCTATAGCCTATGCAGACACTAAGGATAGGCGTTAAGTTGTTGTAGTGTAGTATGCCACTTTGCCCTGTTCTTTCTCTTGATGTGCATATGCATCACAATTTCCTTCAGCACTTCATCAGCTCTCATGCTTCGATTCTGAAATCTGATCTTGTTCCTTTCTCTCCATATAACATACACTATCATACCAATCACACTGCTTACAATTTCAGCTCGTCCTGCCTTCTGTTTTGCCATCATACATACCAATCGTAGTTCAGTCTCCCAATCTTGAATAACTCTGTGAAACCCCAGCCACCCACACAGTCTACTCCACAATGCCTTTGTCACCTGACATTCAAAGAAGAGATGACTAAAGGTAGATTTTATTATCAAAAGATAGGATCATGCCAGTGCATAGAATCAGAATTACAGAAATGTGCTTAGATTCTCCCTCTGAGCCTCTAGGGATAGTCTATGAGTTTCACTAACAAGTTAGGATCATTTACAGGGCTCACATCACACCACCAGCACTTGTTCTGTAAACACCTGAACTTTACAAAAGGTAAGGATTGTATTTTATCCTCAAAATATCTATGGTTTCTCTCAGGCCCAACTGTCCACAAGATACACAATGGAATGACATTACATTTCTTCGACGCACATGACTCTTTAACGGAGTCTACTTCCATAGTTGCTTGAGCACAACCACCCTGCGTCCCAACCTTCTCAGCCTTCTTTGGCAAGGATTAGGAAGATACCTCTAGAAAGTTGCCGATTCTTATTCTTTGGTGGACTTTTCTTCCATGCTTTCCGTTGGTCAAACAACCAGCTAACCCATTTTTTATGAGTGCTACCAGCTGTTAAGCGTGTCTTTTACATTTTCAGGCATCACCTACATAATCCCAAATTGATTGAAATCAATTCTGAGATATTGAGTTAACACACTAAATAATGTTTAACCACCTAAAGAAACCTAAATATGGAGTTTTGGTGAAGTAACATGATTTGCGGGTAGTGTACTTATTAACTAGCTCTGCCTGCATCAATATTGTTTTACCCGTTTGGATGTTGAGCATTCATGATTCACCTAGTTTTCTTATGTGCTTTTCACGGGGGTTCCTATACTCGTCTTTGCTTGTTTAATATTTAATAGCTGAATTATATTTCGTTTTTAAAATAAGGCTGACAAAGCATCAGAAGATGGGAAACCAGACTCCCACACTCGTAACCATTTTCACCATGGCGGATCCATATATGGATCCAACAGCACAACAAAAGAAAACGAGAACTTTAGGGACGATGGATGCAAATGCAAAATGTCAAGGGATGATGGTGATTCAAATGCAGCATTGAGGCAGCTGAAAGCAAATATGAACGAGAATCGATTTGTTTATATACCACCGAGGAAAAATGTTAAGAAGAAAGACTGCTACATCAGGTATGCTAGAAAGAAAGACGGGGCTTATCTTTACGCTGTACATGCTGATTATTACATATTACTTCGATCTTGTGCTAAGGTTGCACAAGTTGATGTTAGGACTATGCATGTTGGAGTATTGGCATTTGAGAAAAGATTGGAAATGCTAGAAAGAAGAATAGATTTTTGTTTATGTAAGAGAATTCCTGATGATTTCTGTGAATTTTGTCGCGATTAGTAAAGAAATTCATCATATTTAGCCAACTGCCTTTGCGGAAGATTTGGTTTTGTAGTCCATTACAATTGTTATTTTCCGTTGGGAGATCTATATAGAAACAACATCTTATTTTATTCCAATTGTAAATTAGCATATGAGATCATTTCCACGAGACATTCAATCAACTTCCTTAGAAGTGGTAATAAAATAGCTTTACTACAAATAAGTAAGGGGAAATGGTGTTGCTATCATCACCATCTTCTTTTGGCCTACTCTAAAGGGAACTCTAATATTGTTTCCAGTTCTGGACATAGAATTTTAATCGACTAAACGAAAGCCTCTTCTCTTGGCACAGAAACACCTTAACTATCCTCTCCCCATCTACAAGAGACAGCAAGGTACAGCTCAGTATAATAGAACTTGTTGGCTACAAGTATACTAAAAAATTGATGGTCCTCTTGATCAGGGGGATACATTAGCTTGTATGAATCTTTTCAGCTGCAGCAGCAGCTGCTGCTGAAGCTGCATCATTGAAACCCAACTTCTGTAACGCGTTTAAGAAACCATCCATATCGGCTGCACCAATCTTGTATTGGCTGTTAGCAGAGCCAGGAAATGAACCATTAGTTACTTCTTCCTTGTATTCCAAAAGAGCTTTGTTGATACCATCTCCAACTTGTCCAAACTGCTTACAGAACTTAGGAGTAACCTGCAGTACATGGAATATAGTTCATACAGATAGAATTGACTCTGGATTCGGAGTAAATTTAGTTGTACTAACCTTGGCATGGTGCAGGTGTTGATGCGTTAGTAGGACATGCAATCAAATAACCTAAAACTGTCAATCGTTACAAATGATTGTACTACTGCTGGAGAGTGAAGACATTGACAAAGCATGCTAATATCATGGGGTCATGATAGGTAGGGGTGGCAATTTCAGCCCATATACGTGAAATGGATCACTACAGAGTATATAAAAATTAATGGGAATTTCAACCAGCCTGACCACTACAGAAAGGCCCAGCGCCAATTCCAATAGTGGGGATCCTAAGAGCAGATGTTGTTGCTGCAGCAACAGGTGCAGGCACACATTCCAAAACAACAGAAAAGCACCCTGCTTCCTGCAAGGCAATGGCAGTTTCCACAACCTGCAAAATTCATAAAAACAAGTATATAGCCTTGATTGTATACGTCATGTGTACCCTATCAGCTTTTAATAGGTATACCTTGACTGCACTATCAACGTTTCTACCTTGAGGCCTAAATCCACCAAGAACACAGATGGCCTGAGGTGTTAATCCAACATGCCCTATTACAGCAATCCCCGCTTCTTCTTGATGGTGCCCCGCCTTCCAAATCGCGTCCATTCCTCCTTCCTTTAGAACTCTAACAGCTGTATCAACTGCCTGCTCGTAAGTCGTAACACAACATCACCAAGCCATTCACATCCCATTGAAACTTATCAAGAAAAGATCCTCTTACACCAATATGAAGAGGCAACATTAATTGGTTGTTGTATGTGTAAGCAACATTCTCCGAATGCAAATGCAAGTTCAATTAGCAATGTCCTCTAACTTTTCAATGAGGCAGATAAAGCAATACCTTCAAAAGTTTGTTTTCAGAGGTTGTGTTTTCATGCAGTTTCTCAACTTAGACAAATCCTTCACTTCCTAAATAGGATTACTCAGACTTATATCTTTACTAGTTTCCGTGCATGCGCGTTGTGCGTGTTCCCCATATTAATTAATGATATTTTAAAAAATACATACATATTTAGTTTTGAAAATAAATGTAGCAAAAATTTGCAATTAAGATTATTTTTGAAGAACTAACAAAAATAGTTGTTCATCCAATTGATTAAACTATAAAAAAATAATTGGTGAGTATATAATATATTATATATGTATAATTCATTTGTAATGTGTACGATCATGTGTAATCAATATATATATATATATATGTATATGTATGCCGGCTAGAAAAATAATAGTAAATCTACCCGACTATTTAAGTGAAGATACCTATATTTTGTGGTAGCTAAAATAGTTTTTATTCAATGATATCATATCAAAATAAAAGAAAATTTTCCTTTTAAAGTTTGATACTATATTTATATATGACACGGATACTCCTAATTCTTTCAGTAAAATGAATCAGTAAATTCAAATATGAAGATACATATGAAGACACATTACAGAACACAAAAAAATAAGAAATATTTTTTTCAATACCAATCACATGATGCCATGAAGGCATATATATAACCTGTGATATCCAACTACTATATCAACAATAACAAACAAATTAAGATGAATGTCAGAGATGTAAACTTTTAACTTGGTAGTTCCCACTTTTATAGTAAAATACTACAAGATATCATTTTATAACTCCCTTCCAAATACACAAATAACGTCACATTTATCTATAGCCGTAAACAATTATAATTACAGTATAAGAATAAATCAATTAATGAAAATTCTAAAATCAGTCTTCCAAAGAAACCAACTTCCTCCTTTTCATAGCTCATGAATTTCTGCTAGCACTCCATATGGAGATGGTGGTCTTCATATATCATCCAATGAATGTTGAATGTTGCATGTAAATTGATATGACAATTATTCAATTCCAACATGTATCAACTCTACATGTTTCTCCATCTCCCATTTTCTTTATTTCATGCATAAGGAAAAGAAACAAAACTTGTAAGGAAATGGAAATCATTTGTTACCTTTATATAGTTTTTTTTTTTTTTTTATGTTTTTTGAAATTCCTTTTAACATAATATGTGTTTATTAACCTACACTTAAATACTTAATGAACTATTCAAATTCTACTGATTGTTATATTAACAAAGATTGGTTACTAATTTAAAAGTGTTAGAATTTGATAAGTCAAGTTAAAGAAAATGAAAAATCTGATTTTATCCATTTTTCTTCCACGTTTCTCTCTCTTCAATTTTCTTCAAGAAATTTTGTCACTGGCGACTAATTGAAGTTTTTTTTTGTTTGAAAAATCCTGATTTTTTTTGTAAATTTGTATTAAATGTGAAATTGTTGAGTTTACATTAGTTTTGTTATTTCTGTATAAAGTTGGGTGACAGTAATTAATTATTTGGGACGAGAAATGTATATAGTTTGAATAAATAATCGTTTTGTATGAAATGTGTATTAAATGAGTATGAAACTGTCTAAATTTGGTGTGAATGATGATTGTTGTATGAAATGTGTATTAAGTGAGTATTAAATGTGAAATATTATGTTTTGTATGAAATTTATTTTGTAA
>JAJOOO010009860.1:0-13529 GCA_029582685.1 Solanum piurae | reverse complement strand
GTACTCTTCCTACCTGGACTGGACTATACAAGTTCTTGGTTGCCTGGGCTTGGAATGTGATGTTTTGGAGTTCTTATATTGGTTATTCTTCTATTTTATGGACTTAGTATTCTTTGTACATGTCAGGCTTATGGGGTCCGTTTAGAGTTTATAGAACTTGCGCAATAGTGTACCTTCTGGGCTTATAGGGTCCAGTTAGGTTTAGTGTAGAAGTACTTAGATTTGATTTTGTATGCTCGTATGCTTTCTTTTCATATTCGCCTCGACCTCTATTTGTGTCTAGACTCTATCTTTTCTGATTGTTTTTACCTTTCTTAATCGGTCGGCCGATGATGCCTACGGAGTACCTTGTTTTAGTATTTATGTGACATTATGCATCTTTTCGTTATGCAAGTCCTAGTACCAGCTACAAGAAATCGTTTGTACCATCTTTTGTAGTTTGTGGATATCGAAGACGAGGGTGAGCTCGTGGTGTCCTGGACCAACATGTCTACTTTTGTACATATGTTAGCTTGCCTTTTGCCTTTGAGATGGCTTGTTGTGGTCCACTTTTTGAACTTGTATTTATCCTGTAAGACAACTTTGTACTCACGCCTTCCAGGTTTGGGTAGGGTTTCCTTTGTATATACTTTTTGTTTTTCTTTTTCGTTTTGTCTTTTCTTATTGTAGTATTATTCTCTGTGCAGTTCCACCGTTATAGAAACTACTTCTCGTTCTGGGTATGGATCATTTTATCTGCTGGGGGGTTTTAGTAGGTGCCATTATGAATCGGGTAGTCAGGTCGTGACATATGGTCGGGATAGACTATTGTTTCCTTAGACCAATGTATCTTGTTAATTTTGTATGTCTCTTACTTCGTTCGGATGGAGTAGGTCTTTCTTCGCTAGAATATCAGACTTGGGTCTCATAAGAAGAGCTTTAGTTTAGTCCTTCTGTCTTCTCTCTCGACTTGTTAGACCTTCTTTCTTCTCTCACTACCTGGACGGCTGACACCCCTAGGAGTAGACAGGCTGGGCGACCTAGATATATGAGATCCTCTATGGAGTTGGCACACCGCCGAGTCAGTCTTGCTAGCTAGGTGTCTTACGCCCCTAGGAGTTGACTATATGTCTAGGCGGCCTGGTTGATTGTCTGTTTTTCAAGTGGTGCTGGGAGTTGACTAGTTGGGTTGATTAGTACTCTTCCTACCTGGACTGGACTATACAAGTTCTTGGTTGCCTGGGCTTGGAATGTGATGTTTTGGAGTTCTTATATTGGTTATTCTTCTATTTTATGGACTTAGTATTCTTTGTACATGTCAGGCTTATGGGGTCCGTTTAGAATTTATAGAACTTGCGCAATAGTGTACCTTCTAGGCTTATGGGGTCCAGTTAGGTTTAGTGTAGAAGTACTTAGATTTGTTTTTGTATGCTCGTGTGCTTTCTTTTCATATTCGCCTCGACCTCTATTTGTGTCTAGACTCTATCTTTTCTGATTGTTTTTACCTTTCTTGATCGGTCGGCCGATGATGCTTACGGAGTACCTTGTTTTAGTATTTATGCGACACTATGCATCTTTTCGTTATGCAAAACTTAGTAGCAGCTACAAGCAATCGTTCGTACCATCTTTTGTAGCTTGTGGATATCGAAGACGAGGGTGAGCTCGTGGTGTCCTGGACCAACATGTCTCCTTTTGTACATATGTTAGCTTGCCTCTTGCCTTTGAGATGGCTTGTTGTGGTCCACTTTTTGAACTTATATTAATCCTGTAAGACAACTTTGTACTCGTGCCTTCCAGGTTTGGGTAGGGTTTACTTTGTATAAACTTTTTGTTTTTGTTTTTCTTTTTTGTCTTTTCTTAATGTATTATTACTTTCTGTGCAGTTCCACCGTTATGGAAACTACTTCTCGTTCTGGGTATGGGTCTTTTTATCTGCTGGGGGATTTTAGTAGGTGCCATTATGAATCGGGTAGTCAGGTCGTGACATATGGTTGGGAAACATTAGCAACGACGTCAACTTCTTTACCCAAAAATTCTTTCATTGCTTCCGGACAAAGAGGGAAAACTCGTGACACCCAATTTTTACCCTCCTTTCTTTAAATTACATTTGTTTGAGCTTATAAGTTATTAACAAAATATTATATTATTCATACCAGCATTATTAATATCGTTATTATACTATCGTTGTTAAATTTTTAGAATTACTAATAAAATACATTTTTTTTTCTTAATAAAGTCACTTCTATCACTTTGTATTTCATTTTAATTGATTGTCAACATTTTATATCAAATTTTATACTTACTAAATTTATATAAATCATTAGAAAAAAGTTTTAACATGAGTACTTCTACATACTAATTATATATTACACTAGTTATTTAATTAGAAGCTCAAATGAATTGATTTAAAGAATGAAAATAACCAAGAAATACTTCAATAATATGGTTACCGAATAACAACCCAAATCTACAAATCAACTCTAAAAAACAAAGGCCCAAACGTAGCAGTCCAAATATCAACCCATCAGCCCTCTTCACAATCCCTACTACCCATTTTATCCTTATTTAACTACCTAAAATACCCTCTCTTTTTTATATTGTTTAGGGTTTATTCTCCCTCCTCCCCCCCCCCCAAGGTCCCTCATAATTCACATGCCGCAGGAGCCTCCCTCTCTCACTCCTTCCCTTCCATTTTCAACAAAACTCCAATGTTCTTTAGCTATGGACAAAGGTTGTCACTCTATTTTCGTGTTATTGCTATGTCCATCACATGAAGACTGTCGAGTAAATTCAAAAATCCCAACGTTCGAGCTTTAATGCTTATCTTTGACCAATTTCAAAATATGAAATTCAAATTCCTACTCAACAATTCAAAAACCGTAATTTCACCTATAAATGCTTACTTTCAAGTTTTTTTTCTGAGGTTTTTGAGCCACTCGTTTACCCTAAAGTATTTGGCCACCACTCATCCTTTGTTCACACTGAATTTTTGAATCTCATCTCCTCTCCAAATCTCAAAAACATTGACAGGGCTTTTCTTTTGATTAATTGTGTTGTTGTTTTTGTGAGTAAAGTCGGATTTTAGTAGATCTGAAACCTCGGCATGGTTCACTGCTTGACAAAAGGTCAGTGTAATCATTTTGTTCTTTCGTCAATATGTAGTCTTCTTAGAGTATTTGTGTGGTTTATTAAATATACCCATGTAATGTAAGCTGATGAATTGTGCATTTAAACTTATAGCATCATAAATATTTTTCTTTATCAAAAGTTACATTTTATCAACAGCTAATAATTTATGTATATAAAATCATGTATTTCTTTGGTTGGATGTCATAAGGAAGGATGTTAACCATATCTGTATCTAACTTGAATGGTTTTAGGGCTTAGTTTAGATTACTCTCTCAATAAGAATTTTATATTAACTAGAAATTGTCATTTCTTTAATATAATAAAGCATGATTTGTTGGAATTTTTTTATGAAATCAAGATGTATGTTTGAACTAGCATGAATGACCCTCTAATCAGAAAAGAAAAAGAATAATGCTTAATCCCTTCCTTTAGGATAACTTGAACCCTTATTTATAATCACATAAGTTAAGTAGACCATTAATTGGAGTTAGTTTTAGCATTACTTAGTTAAATATATAGGTGTCCTAATTTACCTTAAAAATATTTAGGTGGTGGCTCCTTAAGTTAAATAATTTAGGAATCATCAATATGTGGTACACTATATGATGTGAGTTAAAATGGGGTATAACAACAAACTCATCCCAAACACCTCGAGAGGGAAACCAAAAGTCATTCTAGATCAAACTCAGTATTTCTGAGCTAACCGCATTAATAAAATTCTTATCCGGGTGTGTTTACCAAGAATGTTGACTGAAGTCAAACTTCCAAGACTTCAAAGATAAAATGCCTAACGGCACAAACTCAAATCGAGATCCTCAGAACTAGAACCAACCATTGTACTAGACCAATATGGACCTTTCGAAGCTAATGGAGGTGTAAAAAATCTTCTACGACATCCGATTCTATGGATGTTGACTAAAGTCAATTCTCACTTCAAAATCCTTTTAAAGGGCAAAACTTGCTCAAAACTCTCCTAACTAGCTCGATAAGCGTCTCACCCAATTCAGCAACACAAAAAAGCTTCAAGGAAGCTATGGGAAGAGGCAAAATAGTAAAAGCACGCAAGAACATAGATTTGACCACGAGGGTCATTACAAGAATTGAATAGAAGGACTGATGATGAGGATTGAAAATTCAACAACATCAAGTTTACACATCCATTTTTCAAAGGAAGTAGTGACCCAAATGAATGACTTGATTATATAGTGAAGCTTGAAAGGAAATATATTTTAAATAATCTGAGTGACATTTAAAATATGAATTATTCTATAAGTCATCTTGAGGGTTTTGCTTCTACATGGTGGGAGAAAATTGAAAGAGATTCTTTGGTGAATAGAAATTTTACTACAAGTTTGAATGACATGAAAAGATGAAAGATTTATGGGTAAATACTATGAACAAAATACACACAAGAAGTATGACAATATTCAACAAGAAAGCAAGATTGTGGAAGAGTATTATGAGGAGCTAGAGCATGTTAAGCTTTCAGCTAATGTCAATGATGGAGAGGTGAGTCTTGTGGAAGATTTATCTCGGGTCTAAAGAAATATATAATGCAACCATTAGATTTGCATTGTCTTCCTACTTTATAAAAGCTTATCAAATGACACTCAAGGTTGTGGAAAATAAAAAAGAAAACAAATTAATAGTGAAATCTTCTTATTCTTTGTCATTGGATAAAAATAAAGAAGTTTTGAAATCATTTCCTACTTCTTACAATTCCAAGGTGCAAAGCACGAATTCGAGTCCAAGCCCTAAGTCCATTAGTGATGTTAGAAGCTTTCATGTGTTGGCAAGTTCTATTAGAAGGTTTGTGAGGGTTTTTAGTTCTCTAACCGATCCCCTAATTGAGGCCATCAATAATGATAACCTTTCATTTGGAATATAAAACAAGAGGAAGCCTTTAGGATCTTAAAGGAAAAACTTAGTTCTATATTTTTACTTCAACATCCCAATTTTGAGAAGATGCTTGAAATTGAGTTTGATGCTAGTAGAATGGGCATTCGTGCGGTCATGATGGAAGAAATAAAACCCGTAGATTACTTTAATGAAAATTTAAGCAGAGCTCAATTGCAATATTCTACCTATAATAAGGAACTCTCTGTCCGTTAAGAGCTTTAGCAAAATGGTAACATTATTTATGGAATAAGAAATTTGTGATTAGGACCAATCATGAGGCTATGAAGCATATTAGAATTATAAAAATATTAATAAAAGGCATGACAAATGGATTTAATTTATTGAGTGATTTCATTATGCGATTAATTATAATCAAGACAAAGTGAATATTGTTCGAGCTGATTTAGTTAGAAGATATCCTTTGATGTATACCCTGACTTCTAGATTAATGAGTTTTGAGAGTATGAAGAAGTTATATTCCAATGATGATTATTTTGGAAAAGTATGTGGGGAGTGTAAAGTGAGCTTAAACAGGTGAGTATACTTGGTTGTATGACACCGTTGGTTTCTATTGCATTACACACACTCATAAGTCGGTAACTAGTATAATTGATTGTTATTTACACCCATTGTTCATCTGGGGTTGGCTGGATTATGTTTGTTATTGTGTACCTTTTTCAAGATTATGGGGGTTCGTTTAGGTTATTGTTTGAGTATATAATTGTGTATCTTATGTCGATTTGATAGTTATCTATAAAAATTTGTTTGGACTTGTCTCTATATTGGTGCTTCTGGTTTTGGCCAGATGGATTGGCCTCTTGGCTGTTGTGAGGTGTAGCAGTGGTTACCGATGTTGTATCACCAATTTTTTGGCTACTTTAGTGGACCCTTGTAGTGGTTAGGTTATTGGTCTAGCACCTCCAAGTAAGTTCCCTTGTCTCTGTCTCTTGCTCATTTTATTCTACTCCCTTGTCTCTTTTTACTTGAATTATATTATATCTCTTTTATAGCTACTAGTACAGTACTTTCTTTACTTGTAATTTATGGTTGATTTATCTTTGGAGCTCAGTCTGCCTATACCTACTGAGTACCACTTGTTGTTACTCATACTATTCTTCTACACCCTACACATCATAGTATGGGTTCTCTCCATTGAGGTATGCCTTGTGTGGAGTACCTTTTGGATTCGTAGACTAGGGTGAGCTCCTAAAGTTCGAAGTTTCCAATCTCCTTTTGTTGTCCTAGGATTATTCTTTATTTTGCATTAAGAGATGGTTATATATATATTTGAATTTTCCTTGTACTCCTAATTTGATTAGAAGCTCGACTAACCACTAATGCCACATCTTGAGGATGTTTTGTATATTTATATTGTTGTCTATATCTTTCCTTTATTTCCTTGGTGTATCTCCTCCATTTTATTTTGATATTTGTTCCCTGCTTCCCTTGTGTTTTTCTTCCGCATGATAGACTATTTCTTTTGGTTCTGCTTTATAGGGTTGACTTACTTACTGAAGGGTATTAGTAGGTGTCATCATGACTTGAGATATTGGGTCGTGACACATTTCAATTTGAAAAAAAAATAGTGGGGAGTGGGATTTGTATAAGAAGTGGGTTTTTCTGTAAGGAGAGCCTATTGTTTAAATGGAGCTGTCAAAGATGAATAATTTCGTCTGTTTTGCCGATCACTTTGGACTTATTTTTTTCTCTTTCAGTTAGTAATCTTCAATAGATTCTGATTTTATTAGGTCTCTAGATGGACGTTGGGTACCATCAGGAGTTCAAAAATCATATTTATAATATCTATAAGAGGCTTCATTCTTCGAAATTGCCTAGAGGTACATATTTTATTTTCCTTTTCCTTCTATAGAAGCATTCACCACAATCGATTATTTTTCTAGATGTACCGTTATGGATGGAAACAAAGCAGAGGATGATTATATAGCATTGGTAGATATAAAAAAGCATATAGATTTAATTAGATGTATTAGTTCAAAGAAAAATTAGTTGAGAATAGTGATTGTTGGGAAGTATAATTCCATATATTTCAATGAAGGTTCTGCGGAAGAAACTTATATTTCAGTTGATTTTATGATTGGGCTAATTAATCGTGTTTACTACTCACTCCATTTCATTTTACTTTGCCTTTGTACCAAAAATATATGTTTCATTTCACTTGTCAATTTAGTAAATCATGAAAATTTTATTACTTTTTTATCATACTACCCTTAGTTTTAAAAAATAAAATGTCAGTCAGCTTTATAGTTCAAATTAAAAGTCGGTCAAACTTATCACACATCTATAAATTTGACTGACATTTATGTTTTTAATACTAAGGGTAGTATGAGAAAAAAATAATGAACTTCTCCTGATTTGCTAAATGGACAAGTAAAATGAAACCTATATATTTGGTAGAAGGGGCAAGTAAAATAAATGGAGGGAGTAGTAAACATGATGAATTACCTCAATCACAGAACCAACAGAAATATAAGTTTCTTCTAAAGATCCTTCATTGAAATATACAGAATTATACTTCCCAACAATATGTTCTTAACTTCTTTTTCTTTAAACTAATAGGTCTAATTAAATCTATATGCCTTTGTGTATGTACTGAAGCTATATGTTCATCCTCTGCTTTGTTTCCATCCATAACAGTACATCCAGAAAAAAATCAATTGTTATGAATGATTATATAGAATGAAAAGGAAAATGAAATACTACCTCTGAGGAATCCCCAAACAATTAAGCTGGAAAATGGAATTCCTGATGGTTCCCTAAACCCATCTAGAGACCTAATAGAATTTGAAACCATTGAAGAGTACTGACTGAAAGAGAGAAAATCAATCCAAAGTTATGGGAAAAACATACGAAACCATTCATCTTTGACGTCTCCATTTAAACAATAGGCCCTCCTTAGAGAAAAATCCACTTCTGACACAAAGCCCATTTGTTACTATTGTTTTGAAAATTAAAACATGTTACGACTCGAAATGTCACGACCTAATTTCTCAAGTCATGATGATACCTACTCCACCCCACAAGTAGGAAATCCTAATCCTTCGCCCTTAACCATAACTACTGGGCTAACACGCGGAAGATAAATAAAGGCAAAAAGCTAACAGAAAAGAGAAAGAGAATTCAACATGAATATAATACAAAGAACCACTTCCAAGACATGGCATCAGTCAGTAGTAGAGCATATAATTAAAATAAGAGTACAAGGATTTTACAAATATAATGAAAGTACAAACTATCTTTGAAAGAAAAATAAATACTAGACTAGACAAAGCAGATGAAAACCGGCAACTCTGAACACCAGGAGCTCTCCCAGTCTTCGAAGTTCAAAACCTACTCCGCACGAGATCCAAACCAACAGCAAGAACTCGTACCACGATCTGTAGGGTGTAGAAGTGCGGTGTGAGTACCAACAAGTGGTACTCAATAGGCATCGACCGACTGAGCTCCAAAGATAAAGCAAGTATAAGCAATAGGTAATAAGAAAAATAGAACTCAAGAAAATAAACAAGAGGTATAGTATGATAGAAAAGCAATAAGGAGAAGAAATAAGATATAAAGGATAAGGAACCGAGTCAAGAACGTACTTTGAAACGCAAGACAAAAGCCTACTCACAAACAAACTATTATACAAAACTCAACTACCTAGAGTCAGGAGAGTTAATATCAACTAATCTAGACCACAACCTATCAACTAGCATATCAATATCACAAGAATACAAAATATAGTAAAACAATAACCTAATCGAAACCCATAAGACCGGAAGATACAAACAACAAACATAACCCAACCAAACCCCCTTAAAACTGGAAGGCGCAAATAATAAACATCTCTATGGGTGATAGGCTATGCATATGAATATATAATGTGTCGTAGAACCATCAGTAATCATCAATAAAAGTGTATACACCTACCCTCTGTTGTAAGGGTGAGGTAGGACCCATGTAGCTCCCTGTCTTGGTACAATAGTTCTCATGGCTAGAGGGACCCATACAAGATGCGGGAAGTCCAAATACACCACTTGGGCCTGAATCAGGTCTTATAACAAGCCATTCTAAAATTGCCTCCTTCCTAACAACATGCCCCTCACTACACTTCCAATTTCATTCTTGAGTCTCATTCCTTACTAAATGGGTGGTGTCATCAATCGATCCTTGCAATTCTTGCTCATCACTTACTCATTCCACACATATGTAATTCAATAGGAATTGGAACTTATTATTTTAAGCTCAGTTGCACGATTAAGAGTAGAATCAACAGGTAACTTCTTAAATATTTGTGTGGCCTACCAATTATATATGTGGTCATCAACAAACCCTAGTATGATTTCTTTATATAAGAAGCATGAATTCAGTACAAGTGATATATCATTAAAGAGCAAAATTAAGAGAAAACTTCCATAATTTACTCAAAATGTTGTTCTTTCCCTTCATAAAAAGTGTGGTTCTAAGTTCCAGATTTGATAGTCAAACAATATATCAGCTATAGTGATCTATGATTTATATCACTATCACACAACTATATTAGTAACACTGATTTTATTTACAATGGCAGGAAAAAAACTAGTATTGTACCATTGACTTTTTATGTCATTTATCTCCATAAAGTGCTTCTTAAGGAGGAGTATTGGAGGTGTTTCTGTCTGGATAATATATAACCAAATAATATTCTAGGAAAATAATTTGCAGGGATAATACTTGGAATGTACTGGATATGCGTCTGCTGCAAAATGAGGATTTATTACTGATATATGCATGTGAGCTACATGATGATGAAAATGTGATTTTGTTGATTATGATATACCTTTATGTAACTTTTTACATTGTGTTTCGTCATTCCCCAATATAATCATATGGTAATCTTGATTCTATGTGACAAAAGAGGATAACTGAAGCACTATGATATCATTTAGATCATTGTTCATTGCCAAACCAGAACACAATATGAGTTTCACTTAAGCTGAATCACCAATTGGTTAACTTTTGAATTTATGTTCTTATGAATTTGCAGAATAAAAATTATGAAATTTGCGGTGACATAGGTTTTCAAGAAGCAAATATTACCTGCTATCAATATAAAAATGTTTTTGTACGGAATAGTTCTCTATGTCCCTCTTGATTTTTAGCATTAAAGGGCAGTCAGGCGAGCTAAAAGCCATGATTATCTGATTTGTACTTGCTTCATTACTTGTGTTATATCTATCTGTTTTTTGTAAACCTCAAACGTTGTTCCAATACCAAACCCCTCAATTCTTTTATTTACCTTCCATTTCTACGGGAGAAGTTGATATTTTTCACACAAAAGGTTTCTCCTCTTGAAGCAAACTTCTAGTTAGATTATCAACTTTACTTCCTTTTTTGAAATAATAACTAGGACTAAATAGTGGATTAAAACTAAAAGCATAAATGGAAGTGATATTATCTCTTAGGTACAATAAAGATCTCTTCGAGTTGTCTAAACTTTCTAGCGTTCTTCACTACAGGATCCTAATGGTATTGGATGTGGGCTCTAACTATTCTTTCATTAGCATGTTATTGCATTTAATTCTCTTAATTACTGCATGTATCTCTTGTGCATACATAGTCCTCTTCATGTTTTAAAATTTTTTCTTTGAAATTCATTTTTAGATATTGTGTGTTAGGCTGTTGTGAAGAAGCACATTTGGATTGGTGTAGTGAAAAAAATGTGAAATTGCAAGAGGGTAATTTCTTCATCACGTGGACAAGAAAATGAGCATTCTTAGAGTTCCAACTTACATGCCTCTCACTAGATTAGTCAATGTATTATGCAACCAAAGAAACATGGTAAGTTTCCAGGTGGGCATTGTCTTAATTGGGAAAAAGAGGTACAAACTGGGAAAACGAGATATCTACATGTTAAAAAAGTCCTTGGACTGTCATCGGGCATCAAGATATATGGATATCTACGGATAAATATTGTCTCCTCAAGTGTTGTGTCAACCAAATCCATGGAAATCGTGACTCTGTGGAATTTTAGCAAGTCTAGAGCTCAAATTTCAAATTATTTTCCTGAGAAGAGCACAGTGTAACGGTCTTTAGGATCGGCAGGATAAACCTGGTGGGCACATCTGGTCTACCCATGGTAGCCTTCATTTCTAGGTTTCGTATATCCTACTCATTCTAAAGAATATTGTATTGTACTCTTCTCAGGAAAAGAATTTAAAATTTGCGTTCTAGGATTGCTTGGATTTCCTTGAGTCACGGTCAACATGAATTTGGTTGACACAACTCTTGAAGAGGCAATCTTTTTCAGTGGACATCCATATTTTTTTATGCCTGATGATAGAACAAGTGCTTATTCAACATGTAGGCCTCTTGTTTTTCCGATTTGTACCTCCTTCTCCTAGTTAATACAATGCCTACCTGGAAATTTCACACATTTCTTTGGTGGCATAGTACTTAGACAAATATTTGCAGAGGGATGTAACTTGGATCCCTAAGAGTACTCATTTTCCAGAAAACATGATGAAGAAATTACTCTCTTTCCAATATCACATTTTTGACAACAACAATCCTTTTGTGCATCTACATACCCCAGCACAGAATGCCTGAAAGGAAGAGAAAAAGCATAATTTTTTAAAACAGGAAGAGGACTATGTGTACATAAAAAATATAGACTATATGGTCAAGGTTTACAAAGAACATATAGATATGGAAAAGGTGATGAAGAAAGTACGAATTAGAGAGTCATGTCTTTCATCTTTCCTAACTAATTTCCACCCTTTTATGCTAAAAAGAGAGAGAACTTACTAATGCACGTCAACATTTTAACATTGATAGCATGCAATGGTTGCTTCTAGAAAATCTATATCACCACAAATTTCACAAATCTTTTTCTGCAAGTTCGTATAGAAAACACAAGAAATTTAGAAGCTAACAGACTTTTGATCCATATTAGGTGAAAATCATATGTCCCTCTAGTTTTGGCAATGAACAAGGATCTAGATGCTATCAAAGTGGTCATTCATCTTCTTTTGTTGCACCAAATTAAGATTACCAGATGAACAAAATAAAGAATGAGGGGGGGAAATATCATCAGGTACACAACGCTAAATCATAATCAGCAAAATCAAGTTCTCAGCTTCTTTTAGCTAACATGCTTATCTTTCATAATACCATACCATTGTATTATGAAAGTCAGTGGTATAATACAAGTTTTCGACAAGCAGTTCATTCTGCTTCTCTTGTTGTTAATTTGAAGACGGTTCATCTGTATTCCTAATATATTTAAGTTTTTTTATTTTGTTCTTTAATCTTATATTATTAGACACAATCTATGGTGTCTTCTTTTGGACATGAAACGAGATTTTTAGAACAAAAAAAGACAACCTGTTGTAACTAGAGCATAATCCTTGATGGAAATAATAAATCTCTCAAGTTTATTTGTCCTTTTAAAGTTGCACGATATAGTATAATTTTTATCCTTTCATCAAAAAAGAAAAACCCAACCATAGTGCAATATGAATTTATGTTTAACTATTTTCAACGTAAAATTTTAACTAATCAGTAAGTTGACTTTGGAGTAACATGTTCTAATAAAAACTAACAAAATTTTAATCCCTATCGGTTAATAGCCTAATACATACACTAAAGTATTACTAGTAGAACGAGGTCTAAGCAAACATCCTTAGTAGAGAAATAGCAACACAATATCTGAATATGGGGCAAGCATATAGAGTAAAAATATTTTAGAACTTGGGAGAACGAAACTACACTCAAAGTAATTAGAAAAAAAAAGGCACCCAATAAACAACAACATATTGATTATTATTGCCTAATGGAGATACAATTAAAGTAGCTAATAATTGTGTGATAACTATAGTTGATACATTGTTTGACGATATAATCCAAAACATTAGTATAACACTATTAATGAAAGGAAGGGACAATATTTTGAGTAAATTGTCAAGATTTCTTTTAATCTAGTCACTTAATGATATAGAAGATGATATTTATATTACTCTTCTCGTTACATTTTTATTGTTAGCAAATTGAAACCTATTCAAAGAATCTATATTGAACACTCATTTATTTATGTTAGAGTGTTGAAATCTCTGTCACGCCCCGAGCCTACACCCTGGACGTGGCCGGCACTCTGAGACCATCGCTGGCCCCAAGCGGACTCTTGGCCTGGCTTACTTAACTCAGCGGAAGACTTAACTCATAAGAATAAACTCAATGCAATAGTTTAAATGATAACATCTTAGCCAAAATGGCAACTTATGTCTCAAAACAAAGTATCTGCAAATACATAGATGAGAGACTCAATACTAATTGTCTGACTGTCTATGAAGACTCTATAATATTGAGATGGATGTTGGGACAGACCCCACAACATCCTAATAAAGAAAAACTAGGAAAGCGAAATAAAAGAGTCCTTCGGAATGCAAGGAGGCTCACCACTGACTCTGGAGTGCTCAACTGGATCAACGGCGCGCTGGATGCTGATCCTGGTTACCTGCGTCTGCATCATAATAAGATGCAGG
>JAJOOO010009858.1:0-13910 GCA_029582685.1 Solanum piurae | reverse complement strand
TATTTATATATTCTCTAAAATAGCATCTCGCTATAGCAGTCAAAAAAATATCTGGACGAATTACGTTGTTATAGAGAGCTTACATTTGTTATTCTTAGAAAAAGCTCCACCAACATGTTTACTCTTCAACTTGATCACAACCTGTCAATTGATCCACAGAAGTTAGTACTTCCATTTCTGTTTGTGAATCTTATGGTATCTCAAGATCTTGAAAGCCTATTAACAGACCTGAGATTTCTTGTTTATATAAACAGAAACGCGCTTCCATCGTTGCAGACCTAAGAATCCAGAATAAACAACAGCAAGTAGAATCAGCAACAGAAGAAAATTGAATGAATTTTTGTTGAACATATTGTGTAATAACCAAATGTAGACTAAAAATAGTTCTTGCATATAAATCAGTATTTCACCTTTTCTTGTGAGATGCAGCAATTCACCCGCAAACGGAGAATCGTGTTCATCCATGTCATTAGGGAAAACAGCAGCAAAACTTTGAGCTTCCACCATGCTTCTGTCACATGGACTTATTGATGCATTCCTCTTTGCTTCTTTTGGTAATCTTGACTTAAGAGCTGCTTCTCCTCTCAAAGCTTTTCATTCAAAGAAAAATAGCTACTGTTAATAATCAGGTATTACAAGTATCTCAACAACACATTTGCAAGAGCATATTGCCACAATATCAACTACGTTTCAGTTCCAAACAAGTTGGGGACGACTATATGAATCCTTATTGTTCACGTCACTCATTAAGCCCGTCTCATTTCAATATTATAAAAACTTAGGGCCGTTTGGACATGATTTCAAATCACTGATTTGAAGTCAAAACTTGAAATCAGACTCCCAAACGCCTCTTTAGTTTCTGTAGCACTAGAAGTTTTCTGTAATTTCTACTGATATATAAATCGTTAACATAGTACAGTCAGATCTCTCTATAATAACATTTCGCAATAACATCCAATGTTCTTTGGAACCGATTTTCATGTTATGTTATATAATATCCGTTCTCTATAACAACATTTCACTATAGCCGCCCAAATATATTTATAAAAACGATGTTATAAAGAGGTTTGACTGTAAGAGACTAAATATGTACCTGTGGCAGCTGCAGCTGTTAGTGTGACAAGATCACTAGCACTATGTATGTCTACAGCTGATCTAACAACTGAGGCTACACGATCATGATCCGCTCCGGCTGATTCAGCCATTTCAAGGCAATGTGAGGCCAAGAGTTCAGTAGCTGATGCTAAAGCCATGCTCATTTTTGAACTCGAACCGTTTGAGTTCTCTGCTGCTGCAGCAGCAGCCAATGCTGCAGCTAGTCCTGCTATGGACAGGACAGTGTGCATATGCGCGTTTTCTAGGCGCGCCTTTTCTTTCTTCTTGACTGAGCTATTGTTAGAATCCTTATGATGGAACCACCTTCCAATCCCTCCAGGCTTTCGCCCGTTTTGTGAATTCAACATCTTGGTCTCTGGCTGCAAGAAAATCTATCACTCAGAAAAATAATTGACAGGTTGAAATTTTTTTCAACTCCTTTAATTTGGAATGTTGTGGATACAAACTTGACCATATTTTATTACAACAAATTAAGAGAAAAATGATAATTTGAGCTTCAAATATTTTCATGTTGTCAACTAGTTTTGGGACATCCACTCACAAAATTTCAAATTTCTTTCAAGTTAAAATGCATGTCCAAACACAAATTCAAATTCCAAAAATCACAACTTCAAAAACTCAAATTTTCAAGTTTCAACTACAAAAACTCAAAATTTCAAGTTTCAACTTCAAAATCTATGATCAAACGAGAGCTTAATATTGTTGAATTCAAAAGAAAGGGAGCTTTGGAGCAACACTAAAGTTGTCTTCATATGACCTATAGGTCACCGATCCGAGTCATGGAAGCAACCACTAATATTTGTGTCAGGGTAGACTACACATCTCTAGGGTTGGCCCTTCCTAGGACAGTGCCCAAAAAGGGAATGCTTCGTACACCAGATTGCCCCTTTTTATTCTTGACTTCAAAACTTAAAAAGCCTCAAACATCTCTAATGTCATCACCAAGTTCAAGACTCAATAAATTCAAAAAATTGTAAACCAAGAAAGTTTTTTTTTTTTATCTCAACACAATAATACCATATCTTGGAAGGAAAAAAAACCATAAGCTAAAAAGTAGAAAACACTTACTAGTTGTGGAGGTGGAGAAACTGATTCATTAATTACACTAAATTTCCTTTCAAAACTATAGTGTTTCTGATTCTTAGCAAGAGCTTTTGATAATTCAGAAGCAGAGAGACTCCATGATCTTGACAAAAAGTCCATTGGTTCCATTGGTGTTTGTGGTTGATGAACAGAAGGCAATTCTACATCCATTTCTTCATCTTCTTCAACACTCATAAGCCAATTATCTGAATCATGATTCTTCTTCCATCCCAAAAGATAGTTTTCCTCCATAACAACTCTGTTTTTCACCTCTTAATATTCCACCCTTTGAATAACTTTGCCTGTTAATTAATTAACCAAAAAAGAAAAAAGTGTAAGGCAATAGTGAAGTATATATATATGCATTGTGCTTTTTATTTATTTTTCAGGCACGGATTCAACTGAATACATTACTTTCGACTTAAATCACTAGTACATATGAGGAAAAAACATTCATTTTGACTGTGTTGACTTTATGAGTGTGTCAAGTCATTTTTCGTGAAAAATACATTTTCACCAAAAAAAAAACTATATATAAAAAATTAATGATACTATTATCAAAATCGGAGAGTGTTTTGATGAAATTTTTGAGTTTGAAGATTAATAAGAATGTACAAAGTGTTAGCAAATTAAAACGGAAAAGAAAGATCGAGTAGGATCAATGAATCTAGCAGATTGATCACTAGATAAATACAAATAAGTATATATTTTGACATTACCATAAAAAAACTTAATTCTTTTGCTCCTTGGTGGCGGAGAAGAACATAGTGTTAACAACATACTTGGCAACCAAAAGACAATAGGTGCAACTATGCCGTAAACAACCAACCAACCATCATGTAAAAACTAGATAAGTTCGATCTATAATTATATTTTCTTGAAAAAATGACTTTTATTTTACCAAACAAACTATCTATCTTAAATCCGCCTCTCGCAAAGTGAAGAAAGGGAAGAAAATGACTTACCTTTAACAAATCTGAGGACTGTATACACACACTATTATTAGCAGAAAAA
Source organism: Solanum piurae (assembly GCA_029582685.1). Lineage (NCBI taxonomy): Eukaryota > Viridiplantae > Streptophyta > Magnoliopsida > Solanales > Solanaceae > Solanum > Solanum piurae. The sequence continues at coordinate 10,697 of JAJOOO010009858.1, read as the reverse complement.
AGAACATAAAAACTTTGGTCTCAGCTTTAGTAGTAGATTGAGTTTATATATAGGAGAGACAACAAAGCAAACAACAGAGGTACATGATAGCTAACATAGGCACACTTGGTCTCATGAGGACATAAAAAAATAAAAAATAAAAAATTGTGTATTTACGTATTCCAACACAATATTCGTTAAATAAAAAAACTATATAATAAAATAACATTAATTTGACTAAATCAAAGAAAACATTGTCCAGATTGAACGGACGTTTGTTTCCTAACGTTAAAACAGTTGTTACAAAAAGTTGGATTAATTTATACACAAGCACACGAGCTATACAGTGTGCATAAATAATATTGTATTCCAACCAGGACTATAACTTATATACGCGGACAATGTAACGAATTTCGATACTATCAATGTATTTAATCTATTGTAGTGTATAAAATACTTATCGTGTGTCTCAATTTTGTTTCTCATTTCCCAAAGGCAACTTTTAAGGCAGACATATCTATTTCATACCGCTACATAGTTTGTGTATAAAACTTATCTAGGGCATTCGTGAAAATCATTTTCTGGGGCGATCGTTGACTCTGTTTCTGATTTGGGTATCTTCTTTTATATATACACATTCATTAATTTTCATTTGTGACATATTCAAAATTTGAATTTTATAGATTTGGACATTTGAGTTCGAAATCTATTATTTTTACTTATTAAATGGTTTTTCTCATACATATACAACCCCTAATATAAGCCAAAACAAGAATCATAGGCGACATCAGAATTTGAACTTTATGAATTTCTATGATAAATTCAAATTAATATATAGTGTAATAATAACTGAATTTACAGTCTAATATGTGGAGATAATTACTAGTAAATTTTTTAATACATATCTAAATAAAAGTTACTATTAAATTTACGTGTACTCATAGCTTTCGATCTAGGTCCGATCCGGGATCAATTTTTTATTAGATCCCTTTATTACATATGATTTTTTAGCTTACTAATTTCACTTCCTTAATTATGGGGGTGTTACATTTAGTTATACGTTAGTTGATCAGATAATGTATATTTTTTTTTCTTATTTATAATATAAAAATAAAAAAGATAAATTCTATTTCTACCAACAAAGGATAGTGGGGATCAAATCTATTACAACTTTCGGTGGTTGTCAACTTTGGGAGTATACTATATATTATAATATTACAATGTTTTGTAAAACCATGTTTTAATAAATTGCATTTGTAAACCTTGGATTTGAGAAGATTGCTATGTAGGGACAAACACTTGGTGAATTTTTATTTATTTTAAGTTATGTCAATTAGAGTTTAATTTGTGACATTAGTTTTAGTCTTTTTTAAGTTCTCGTCTTTAATCTTATCTCTGCCCTTTTGTTGAGACATGAGCAGAGCTACTTTAGGTGAAGGGTGGTTCAATGTACATTTTTTGTCAGAAAACTATATATATATACATATCCTTAAAATAATTTGAGAAGAAAATTTATATATTTTTCATTAAATTTCTAACTCTGTCATGATAAGATGGACGTATAAACACAATAATCCGTATAATTGTTAAAAAGACTAATCACATAGCAAAGTGGTGATAACTGAAAAGATAGGGCTTGTGGGATAATGAACAGCAAAAAATCTTCAAGTGCAAGTGATCAGACTTGACATGTTATTATCTTACATATACATAAAATATATAACTCAAAAAGCTGACATAGAAAGTGGAACTCAGATGAGTTTTTACAGCTGCATGCCTTAAAAATGTGGCATTTTATAATCTTGAAATAAAACAAGTTACCTATTATAACATATCAAGTATTGTTTAGTTTACATTTCGATATTACTGTTATTACTTTTTAATTATTAATATATTCTTCAATTTTAGTATTATTTGTTGTTTTTTTTTGCTTCAATTATCATTTTCTATTTATTATTGTTATTGTTCTCTTCTTCATTGTTTTCAGCATGACTTTATCGCTATTGTATTTACTTTACACATTTGTTTCTTGACATATGTTAGTACTAGAATTGCGCAGAGTCTATAGGAAACAACCTATTTATACCTTCATATGGTAAAAGTAAAGGTATGAACATACCATCATTCTCAAATCTAACTCGTGAGACCACAATATTACGTTCTGCTACAAAAGATAAATACAACTCGATAATTAATATAAATTTCATATATATGACTTTTAACCCCTACATAAATAGCACTATAGTGAATTTTTACTTGGAATCCCATGCGAGCACAATGATTTTGCTCCAATATTTAGGTGGGTTTTTTTTTTTTTTATCATTTCACGTGCCTATAGACAAGAGTGAATATATAATCATTGTTTTACAACTTTAGGAAAATTAATAGCCACACTATGCTTCCATTTTACTCTCATTATTATTTCCATTGACATATGCATCATGATATATGTCAAAACACTTGAGAATATTACTTTTAGACTCATGCCTTACCAATGGTTAATGGGGAAATTAAAGTAGAATTGAGCCACTAAACCAGATCACATCATAATTAATCCAATTTTAAGTAACACTAATTAGCTAGGCATATATATATGCACTCAATACTCAATATAAAGCATATATATATGAAATGACAGTATAATAATTTGTTATATTGTTCGTGTAGTTTAACATGTGATGGTAGGTCTCCAATTTTAAGTAGCATAATTAGCTAGGCATATATATATATATGAATTTAGTAATTTTTATTTTATATGAATTGATAAACTTCAAATCTTAAATATGACTCTCTTTACTAGATAGTCGGTTAATGTTCTCCATGCATATACCACATAGTCATAAAAGATATTTTATGAACATGATCATTTTTTTCATAAACGAAAAGGTATATATAATGTAACAATAATTTGATATTCATATATAACTCATATTGAACCTGGTATTTAAGGAACCAATTTCAGCTTGGTGGTAAAGAAAGAAAAACAATCTCAAAAGAAGCATGAAAAACATCAAGCACACAAATATTTTGATTGAATTGGTGGGAAAATAAAAAATAATTATGTTCTCATATGAAAAAAATGAAAACTTCCAATAATTTTTTCACCATGCATTTTTCGATGAGCTGATTTGATAGAAAATAAGTGAAAAAATCATTTTTTGCAACACAAATATCATACTGATTCGCAGTGAAACAAACCTTTGTTTCAAAGAAATTAAGGAAAACTATGATATTTCTTCTAATTAATTGAATTATTGGTTGGATAATTCAACAAGGATTTATATTTGCCTCCCTCATTGTCATTGACTTGTGAAAAAAGCAAGTGTAAAATTTTCAAACAAAAGGCATTATTGTTAGTGGGAGAATATAATATAAATGTAGTTCAATCAATTATGAAGGGAATATTAATCTTTACATCCATTTTGGAAAAGCTTACCGATTACAAAGTGGAAAGGTAAAATGCAAAGTTTTTAAAAGCCAATGTGATTTTAATAAAAAGAGTTTTGGGATTTTGCTTTTTGCACACTCTATTGAAAAAGATACCTTTTCATAATTTCATTTGCTTTCTACTCACGCGTCAATATTTTTTTACCCTTCTTTTTGGCCCAAAGGAGATACGATTTTATGATTTATTATCGATGTGTTAAAATATTTTCTGAAAATAAGTGATTTTATAGTGTATATTTTTATATTTAATAAGTAAGCGGAAAATTATTATCTTAAACCTATATGATATGGAATGTCACTTATATAACTTGTTTAATTGAGTGAGAATATTGAGGTGAAAAGATCCATATTTGCCTCTTAATTTTAGCGGGTCATGAGACATGAGCAATGGATTAACACTTAGCAAGAACATGTTAGGGTTTGGGTAACATATCGGGTCAGGATTAATGACAGATAATATAGTGAGAATTCTAGTTGGCAACGTTTATGTGGATGAGTTAGTCTCATGTGGCTTGTCACATCATTTAAAATTTGGATTGTTAACTCTTGAGGATATTTGTGGTCTCTTGAGATAACGGCGGAGACATTTTTTATCCCAAAATATAACGGAGGATATAAGTGGTCAATTGGGCAATTTTGATCCTTTCCTCTTTTAATTTTAAAGGAACTTATTTTCTTAGAGAAAATATTTCACCAACCAAACATAAAAGAAGAAAAACTTGAAAAATATCTTCCTCCGTGTACCAAACACACCCTTAGTTATAGTCTCTCTTTTTTCATGGAAAATTGATAAATAAAATACAAAATATGAAGGATTGTTTTTTTTCTAACAGATCTAGAATTTTCACTAAGGGTGTTCGACAAGTAAAAATCTAGTGCCTAGATTCAAACTTGGAAACCCCAAAAACCGCTAAAACCAATCTCCAGTCATATTTTCAAAGAATTCAATATCTCTATATCACTATATGTACATAAAAATAAAAATAAACTTATATATACTATATAATTTTTTGTAAAAGAATTTCAGTAAATAACCTCCATCACCCAGACTGGTTGCTAATTAATCAAAGCCAAATGAAATGCATTTAGGTATGATTTGATTGAAGTTTATTTTTTTTATTTTTTTTTGAAGTATTTTAAGGTGAAAAAACTTGTCCAAATCTGTGGAGCCATTGAAAAGAATCATCACACTAAAATGAATGATACAAAGTGGCTTAAAGATATACATGTAACATGCGTAATCATATATAATTGTCTAGTCAGATAATTTGTGCATCATACGTAATTACGTATCATTAAACATACAAAGTTATGGAATTTAAAGGGAAAAAAAATTAGACTATGAATTTATATATTATAAATCTAGCTTGAATTGTTTGAGCTTTAACTTTTGCAACAATGTGATAAAGTTGCCTTTAAATTGAAAAAAAGATAAAAATATTTAACCAAAGACACATACATAACATACCCAGTGTAATAAGTATCTTTAAAACATAACTTCGTAAGTAGAGAGTAGTAGCAGAGTTAAAAAATTTATTACGGAGATTCAAAATTAAATATGAAGAAGTAAACACACGAAGAAGTTGAAGAGGTTCAACATCTACTGTATATACATAAAAAAATAATTAACTATATATAAATAATATAATTTTACATCGAAGGAGATTCGAATGAACCCCAAAACTGTTACTACCCTGCTAGAGAGTAAACATCACACTAAACTAAGTGCGAATACTTTAATGAATTTAAATTCTTAAAAGTTGTGAAAGTTGTATATAAATAGGTACCAAACAATTTAGAACATCACAAATTTGATAAAGATTTATCATAATGATAGGAATAAATACATTTTAAATAATTGTACAGGTAAAATTTTTAAACATAGTCTTGTTTAGCTACTACTGTAGCCCTAATAAATTGTCTTTGATATTATTCTGTTAAATTTTCTTTCTGGATTTCTTGTTATTACTCTCTTTGTTTCAATTTGTTTGTCTGATTTTAATTTTGCACAAATTTTTTTTTAAAAAAAAAAGGACTTATAAATCATATAGGCTTAAATATGTTACGTGGATAGTTAAACTTAAAGAAATGTCAAAAAAGGAAAAATATGTTCATTTTTAAACAGACTAAAAAGAAAAGTAAAACAAACAAATTGAATGGGAGTAATTTTTAAGTAGATTAGGAGAGTGAATTGCTAATTTTCCACATAATTGACGTTTTCAAATTTAGTAAAAGGAAATAAAGGGAGAAAATATTGAAAAAAAGATTGAACATCCACATTTTATTTATTTTTATTTTTATTTTTAAAAAAAGCCTCTTAAGCATTAATCTTCAGAGAAAGAAAGTGGATCATGAGAGGATCCAATAAACACATCAACATAAATAAGCCCAGCAATTAGAGGCCCAACCCAATAGATCCAGTTCTGTGAGAACTCTCCAGTAACCACAGCAGGCCCAAATGATCTAGCTGGATTCATCGCCCACTACTAAATGGGCCAGTAGCCAATATATTTGGGAAAAATAACTTAAATACACAACTTATTTTATTATATTTTCTAAAATTTCCTACCATTTAAAAAAATTACAAAAATCCCTACTCTCTCCTATTATTGGATACATCACTTTACGCAATGTATTGAGACATATGCGAGACGCGATGTAGTATGAGAGAGTAGAGATTTTTATTGGATACATCACTTTACGCAATGTATTGAGACGTATGCGAGACGCGATGTAGTAGGAGAGAATAGGGATTTTATTGGATAAATCACTTAACACAATGTATTGAGACGCGATGTAGTAAGAGAGAGTAGGGATTTTTATTGGAGACATCACTTTATGCAATGTATTGAGACGTATGTGAGACGCGATGTATCGAAACATTGAGTAATGTATCTGAAACTCAGACACAATGTATCGGGACGATGAGCTATGTATCCGAAACTGAGACGGTATGTATCAAAACATTTTGGGATGTCCGGAATTTTTGTAATTTGAAAAAGAGTATGGATAAGATATAATTAACTCTTAACATTATGAAATTCGTAAAAAATCCCATATATTTGCTCCAACAATGAGCCCAATTGCAATGGGTCCAATTGTTCCAAATGACCCCTTTTTGGGGTCTGCTGCAGTGGCATAAACTGTATACACAAGTGCAAAAGTGATGACTATTTCCATCACAACTCCATCAAATCCACTGAGCCCAGCAGTAACTCCATGGGTAGGAACAGACTCCAAAAGCCCAGCAATTTCAGGCCCAATAAGTTAGAACTATGAGCGTACCGGCCATTTTCGACCCTATCTTTAAAAAATAGCCATTAGTTTCAATTTTCATTGGTGAAGAAATTTTATGAATTTCACATGTAGAATTTGAAGCTCTGCGACAATGATTATTTTTCGGTTACCGGGGCCAAAAAGTGACTATTCGTGAGAGTTATCCTTTCAACAATATGTGTTAATTTCTTATAAAAATTTAGATTTTTTTGCAAATTAACTACTTCAGAGTTCACACGGAATATAAGAAGTCCAAACATGTAGCAAGTCGCTGGATTTCTATATCATGGAGTTGATTTCTTAGATAATCACTCAACTAAGTAGTTATTATCTCAAAAAGTCACTTTCTTTGTTGAATAAAATTGGAATCAACAAAAATAATGACTTTATGAAATAATAACTACAGTATTAAGTATTAACTGAGTGATCGAGAAATCAACTTTCTTATACATGATTGTTGATCTATCACCTCTTATTAGACATTTGTTTATTCCTCGACGATGTAATTTTTTAAGAGCAACTTTCACATATAGCAAACACAAAATTCATATTTGTATGCTATAGCAAAGTTTTCATAATTATGCTCCATAGCAAACATTTATATATGTATAATTCGCTATACATACACAAAAAAAAATGGTTGTATAATTCGCTATACATATACAAAGAAAGCAGTTGTATAATTCGCTATACATATACAAAAGAAAGCAGTTGTATACAAAGATCAATTGTATAATCTGTGTATGTATAAAACGAAAAAGAGAGAAAGGCAAAAGAAAACTGGCAGAAAAATATTTGTATTGTATAATTATAAGTGTATAAGACGAAGATATATGTATTTGCATGTGTATATACAATTTTCTCTTGTTTTATACAAACAGAAGCACAATTTATACATTTCATTTCTGTTTGTATAAGCGAGAGAGGCGAGCGAAATTTGGGAGAGTAGCGAACGAGATCTGAGAGAGGGGAACGAAAATATATGTATATATACAATTTTCTCTCGCTTTATACAAACACAAACACATTTTATACATTTGTGTTTGTATAAAAGCTAGAGAGGCGAGCGAGACTGCCACCAAACGAGAGTGGCGAGCGAGATTCCACCAGGGAGAGTGGCGAAAATAGCAATAGTTTGCTATAGGGTATAATTAAATCAAAGTATATTTATAGCATTTAATTTGAATTAATAGTTTGCTATTATATACAATTTAATATTTAAGTATATGATATCCATTTGATTTTTGCTCGAATAGGCCCAATAAAGAGGTACAAGCTTTATTCATTTTCAAGACTCAAACCAAAATTTCAGACAAAAATATACACTTATGCTTTAAAAAAATTTATTTGTTACTCCTCTATTTTAATTTATTTGTTTGATTTTATCTTATAATCTTCTTATTAATAAGACTCGGTACAATTCCCTAAGCAAAATGAACAACTTCCCCCTGCATTAATCATCCCAACTTACATCTAGATTTCATAGACTTAAGGAGTATAGCATGCAAATAAAGCAATAAAATAGGTATTCTATTACCTTTAGTAAAGTTGTTAGTTGGCGATTTCTTTATTTTCTACCTTGAAATCTCAAAATCTTTACTATTGTAAATTATCAAGTCAAAACCCGACAAATAAATTAAAACGCTAAAAGTTATTACATCAAAACAAACCAAGTCACTCCCAAATATGTATAAACATACAAGCAATGTTACAATAAAAAAATACAAATATATATCTAATGCAGCAGAAAAAAAACACTAAAACAGAGTGCAGCCCAATAAAGCTATGACAGGCCAATTCTTCTAGTAAGTAGCTGGTTGTGGCACATTGACTTCCCCAACATGAGGAGGTTGAGCTCTAAAAATTGACAAAGTTTCAAGTAGATGATGTTTTGCTTTCTCAAAATTCACAAACCCCATGAACCAGAAATCATGACCATCGATGGTAACAATCTGAATGTACCTCTCAGGTGGAGACTCTCTCATCACTATTGGATTTATAGTCCCAATATTTCCCAACGGTATTGCTACCTGTACACAAAGTTCAAAATCGTATAAGATGATAAGTAAACACTCTAACTTACTAAGGCATATTTAAACATCTCAACTTGTCTATACTGTATCAGCTAAAGATACTAATTTACAAAATAATCATATTCAGACAACTTCAAAATCTCCGTGTCACTTCAACATCGAATATCCACAAGACAATGAGAAATATACAGTTATCAGTCGAACCAATGTGCACTTTAGAAATTGGAATGTTTACTTAATTATAGCTAGCATATTGTTCTTTGTAAAGATATTATGTATGGGTCTAACTCAATCTCAAAAGCTAGCTCATGAGAGGAGGTTTAAGTCCAAATAAGGAGATCAAATTCTCATTACTCTATCGATGTGGGACATATTAACACTCCCCGCACGCTCAGACTTCAACTGGAGCGTGAACACTTCTAAGTGGAGGCCATCATCGGTGAACAACAAATTGGGATGAATCTAGCTCTACTCAATCCCAAAAGTTAGTTCAGGAAGGAAGATTTGTCTAAGTCCATATAAGTAGACCAAATCAAACCCTCACCCTCTTAATTTGTTCGTGTCAAATCAAAATCAGACAAACAAATTAAAACGGGGAGAGTATATGTTTGGATTGTGTTATACCTTGTAGTAGCTCCAGGCCTCCTGACCAGATGGAGCTTTGAATGATAATGGGCGATCACTGCAAAAAGCAACTTTAGTAGTTGACAGATAGAGAGTTCCAGCAACAGGACCAGTTGCAGTGGAAAGATAACAAGCAAATGTCTTTTTCAGCTGTTCGTTAGGATCTGCTCCGAAAATCTGTTTGTAAAGAGGCTCAAATCCACCCTCTGTCAACGCCTTGGCTGTCAAATTAAGTTTTCCCCATGCCGCTTCTGTAACTGATGGTCCAGCTTTCACTACAACAGACATGACCCACATACATCATTAGTCAAAAATTGTAAATAATTTTGACCTATTAGTTGAGTGACTTACGATTATACCAAATGTTGCGGGCGATGTTCTCAGCTCTATTACTCCATGAATTGAACACATTAACAACCGATTCAAGTGGGTTATTGCTAGGCTTGTCAATTGGGGAATAAACAACATACGGCTGTGGCTGAAACTCTTCTCTTTGGTCCTCAGCTCTCCATAAGGCGGCTTTCTGATTGTCTGGATGACAAGTTGGAATTGCAGGCGGACCCATAATATGAGTGCCCCATTTTTGCTGATCCATTTCTGGTGCTTGAGAATCTGAAGAAGATGAAGAAACAGAAGGTATCTGAGGCTCTGATTGTTGAAATTTGGGTTGATTTTCCTCTCCTGTGCCTGTCATGATTGGAGAAATTGATTGTAAATTGCTTGAGTAATTGTATTTTGAGTGGATCTTGTCTTAGATGGAGATATAGTTATGGAATTATAATAATTTATAAACGATGATTATGTCGAACGTGTACGCGTTTTCATTTATTTTTTTCTTCGTGAGTAAGATTATACTAGAAAATTTTGGGCTCTCTCTCTAGAAAACGTAGCTGAATTATCTTTCTAATTTTTCTAGAAGAATTGAAGAAACATCTGGGAAATTCCATGTTCTATTGGACATTGACCGAATTTTTGATAGGACGGATAAGAATAATAAATTGATGATAAAAAAAAATAAGTTTAATTTTATGACATGGTTGGTTTGAGGTACGATATTAATTAGTTTCATAATTATATTATAATAATAAAATTAAGTATTATTTTATATAAAAGTGAGATAAATTAATTATTATAAAAAATAAATTTGCTTATCTTATTCTGTATATTAAATGATCCTGTATTAAAATGAGTTTTTACCGAGAAACGGACACTGTAATTTGTACAACATGGATTCATATTTATTTGTTTATATTTAAATTGATATTAATATCCATAATGTAATTGTCAAGAGAATTTTGCTTGGGAGAGATTATTGTTGAGGTGTTTCACATTCTTTAC
>JAJOOO010009857.1:0-13105 GCA_029582685.1 Solanum piurae | reverse complement strand
CAACCCTCCACTTGTCTATTTTAAGATTGAGATTCAAATATTTAACTGATGAGGGTATATTTGGCCCAAAGTATAATGGTAAGGGTATATTTAGCTCGAAAGTATAACGAGGGGTATATATAAACTATTTGCAATAGTACAGGGGTATATTTGACCCTTTGCCCAAAAACATTTGTTGCTACTTTGATTTGTTCATGAATGATTTAATTGTTAGTTGACATTTTATTTTTAGTTAAGAGATATATATATATATATACATATACTATTATTATTATTATTATTATTATTATTATTTATTTTATAAAAAATATTTTTTAATAAAAGTTCGGTTCTTCGGTGCACCGAAGTTCTGAGACCCTTACACCAAACATCGAGTCGAAGAATCGAAGTTTTGAAAAAATAAAACTGACACCGAACAGAAAAATCAAAGAACCAAATTAGTTCGATTTGATTTTTTGATTTTCCGGTATTTATCCCCACCCCTACTAGGGAGTGTTTGGTAATAAGAAAAAAAATCTCTTTGATGGGTAAGAAGAAATATTTTTATATAATCAATGTTACTTGTGAACTAAGTTTTCATAAGAGTTATTTTTCTCGATATTAGATAGCTTGTTTTCCACAAATTCATCCCTGTATAGAGTCTTCGTCAAATGTAAAATGTAGTAGTGTGTTGTTGACAAATATAATTTCATCAATCATCATCTTGCGTTTACCCTGTCATTCCACTAGTTAAATAGAGAAAATTGTAGAGACTGAACTACTCTGTTGTAGAACAAGTGAACCTCCTATTATAAGTTTATACAACATTTATGGAAGAAGAGGATTCGATTTGCATTATCTCAACAAACTGAAGCTTGAAAGAAAGAAAAGTATAACCCAACTCATGTATGATGAAGCTGGGGTAGCAGTAAAAGCTTTGATCTTCTCAAGTCTCAACCTTTCTTTTTCTCGTTAAAATGACATTTACAAACGAAGTACTACAAGACGAAGTACTACAGATACTAAGAGATACTCTACATAAGTAAGAATTCATCCAACCATATGACAAAATGAAAGTAGTAAATCTAATAACTATACATCTAAACTCTTGTGCTCAATATCTCTACTAGCGAAAGATAGCTTCTCTTGTCACAAGCTTTATTCCCCTCACCCAAAGCGCTGCCATCTCGGAACCACCCTCACACACAAAGTGCACTTCCTTGTTCTTGGCTGTGATCACCCTAAAGATTCCAGGAAGCTCAGCATCCCCTTTCCTTTGCCTCATCTTTTGAAACCTCAAACTTGGTCCCACTTCTGCCTCTTGGCATGCCACATTACGCCTGCTCGATTTTCCCCAACGCAATATTCCAGCAGCTTCAACCATTGTAAGAACTTTCATATGTGGAGACCCTTTACCTCCCTTTATGTGTTTCTTCACCTGAGCACCAGTTAAGACCAACTTCCTAGCAAGTTCATCCAGTATCACCCGCTCTGCCTCATTTTTCTGCATCTTTCTAGCAAGCGAAAGTGCAGTTTCACCCATTGCGTTCTTCATATCACAACGTGCCCCACAGGAGATCAAGAATTCACATGTGCGGGCATGTCCTTCCCTTGCTGCCAGCATGAGTGGGGTATAACCATCCCCATTTGACATGTTTACGTCATAGCCCCTGGTTGTTAACAGCTTAACTGCATCCAAGTCACCACATCGAGCTGCACAATGCAGTGCATAGAAACCTGCAGCATTTCGACTACCCTGTTCAAGAGCAAAGTCGAGCAGAACCTTTTCAAATCGATCACGATTTGGATTTAGCACACAGAGGGTAACAGCAGTCTCCCCAGACTTGTTGCGCAGCTTGACATTAGCCCCAGCGTAAACAAGCAATCTAAAGCCCTCGACATGACCCTCTGCAGCTGTGATCATTACAGCAGAGAAACCTTGGTCATCTTGGCTATCCAGATCAATCTCTCCTCGTCCAACCAGAGCCTTCAAGGACAAAAGGTCCCTGGATCGAGCCACAAACAGTAATGGTGAAAAGATAGATGTGTTGCTTGACTTGGGAACCTTTCCGCTCTGGATGACTTCCAGAACTGCACCCTGAAAACTGAGCTTCCATCGATTGGACGCAGCAATGGAGATTGCAGATTCACCAGCTACATTAACCAAACCAAAATCAGCACCTGCTCTAGTCAATACTTTGAGGCAGTCTTCCCTCTTGAATCTTGCAGAGATCATTAAAGCTGTATCTCCTGTGTCCATTCTTGCATCCAGATCACAGCCAAAGTCAATCAAACATTTAAGAACACTTGAGAACCCAAGTCGGGCTGCCATGTGTATAGGACGAAACTCAATGTTCCGGGTGGTTTTAACTGGAGATTCCACATAAGCACCGCATTTCAAAAGCACGGAAACTGCTCCTGCATTACCACAAAGAATAGCATGGTGGAGAAGAGTTCTTCCACTGTGAGATGTGCAGGGATCAAGCCGCTGGAGGAGCATTTTCAAAATAGCGCCACTTGCTTCAAAATACTCCACAGCACACCAAGTAATGGCATAGGGATCTGCTAACCCAGCACCTACTCGAAATTCTTCACCTGAAGCTGCATCCCAGGACCAGGCTCCAAGTTGCACTGATCCATCAGTTTTTGCACCAGCCTTGAGAGTCCAAAAAGGTAAGGGGAAAGCCTAATTAGTCAAATGCTGATTAAAACTAAAAATGGCTCAATATTCAGTTTTTAACAAGGATAAATTCAAGAAGGATGCTTCATTAATTGTTGAGTGTGTAATTGAAAGAAGTCAAGTGTTTCACTTGAGAAGCATTTAATCGATAATTAGTGATCCATTTTGAGTTTATTACCTCAAGCAACAGACGAACTACAGAGACTTGCCTACTGACAATAGCAGCCACAAGTGCTGTGCAGTCAACATTTGTATGCAGAGAAGGTTTACTTGATTGGAGCAGTACACGATTTGTAGCATCAGTCACTCCAAGCTGCAACCAAGAAAGCAGGAATTTATCAAGATGTTAATAAAAATTCACACTTTGGCCATGGTTGCTCCAAAAAGATACAAGATAAACACACAACAAGCAATAAAGGCAAAGTAAAACGGCAAACGCTAAAAAGGGTATGTATACATCAATATCGTTCCCACCTATAGGTATATCGAGCAGCAAAAGATAAAAGAACCCACTTGAATTTGCAAATTAAAGGCAAAATAGCATAAAAGGGCATCAGCAAGGAGAGTAATGTAAAAAATGACTCTAGCTTTTCTCTAATCGTAAATGTTTCATAGGTTTAACTTTTGTTGGAAACATCTGAGCTAACGTTAGCAGTAATATCCTGCAGAAAAGTAGTATCTTAATTCTTAAATAGCTAGCTTAATTTTTCACCTTAAGGAGAGTGTCCACCACATTTGCATATCCCCGGCAGCATGCAGTGAAGAAAGCATGTATAGCAATACGAGGTCGAATCAGGTCTGATCCCATGAGCACCTCCACAATTCTTGCATGCCCATGACAGCTGGCCTCCAACAGAGCCTCCTCACAAGCCTGCTGAGATGACCCAGATTTAACTAACATCTCCAAGATCTCAAGGTGTCCCTCCCTCACAGCTGACGTGGTTGGGAATCCCCTGAAAAGTTTATGGTTTACATCGGCTCCAGTGCTCTGCAATTTTTTTTTAAAAAATGTAACTATATTACTCTATATAAAGAAGAAAGTAAAAATTCCACAGAATGAAACATAGAATCCTCACAGTTTACCAGGAATTTTATTCTGCAGGATAAACCAAGAACTAAAAAGATAAAGAAGATATAAACCAACAGATATATGATCTGCAATAGGTCAGTTGTGCCTGGAGCTGACCATAGATGTTACATAGGATAAAATCTATGTTGTTCGGTTTTAGGACTGGTAGCTTGCACACTCTTATATCCGTGAATTGAAAATGGGCCAGTGGAAAAGCAGTGTAAGAACCTATTTCTGCCAGTGAATAAGCAGCTGAATGATATACTTATTCCAACATACTCCCTAATCCACCGGACAAATATGATTAAAAATGTTCTTTTGATTAAACATTCACTTATAAGGTGTTTTAAATTTTTCACATTTAAGACCGACTGTGAATTATCATTGTTATAGACTTATAGTCCAGCAACGCATAAAGCATAATGTTCATGTTTTTTCAGAAGAAACCATACAACATTTCAAGTTTCAAACGCATAAAGCATAATGTTCATGTTTTTTCAGAAGAAACCATACTAGACATATCAAGTTTCAAATGACTTCAGCAAAGGCCTTCTCACCCTATAGTCTAATTTGATCTGTCATGCTCTAATGCAACAAAAAGGTTTACAAAGAT
The DNA here is from genome assembly GCA_029582685.1 of Solanum piurae. Taxonomy (NCBI): domain Eukaryota; kingdom Viridiplantae; phylum Streptophyta; class Magnoliopsida; order Solanales; family Solanaceae; genus Solanum; species Solanum piurae. The sequence goes on along the minus strand of JAJOOO010009857.1, from coordinate 8,764 downwards.
TAAAAATTTACTTCAAAATATGGACAACGAAATAGAACTTTAACAAATGCCCCATAGTAGTAATTAATTAAAGCAAGTTTCTTTGTAGGGAAAAACTAGAGCAAGATTTTTTTCCTCCAAATATTCTTAAAATAACACCTATACTGCTGTTTGCTAACCAAAAACTAGTCAATTTTAAAACACAAGTGGCAGTGACAATAGGTAAAACAAGTATGGGGGAGAAAGTGACATTTTTCTTAAAATTGAGAACAATAGCTGAGAATAACGTTAAGTGGGTAAATCAAGTACTGAGAAAATAGGTGACATTTTTTTTATAAAAAAAATCAAGTCAAATAGGTTAGTTTTTTCTTGATAGGTAAAAAATTCAAACAAGGATGACGATAGAAACAGAAGACGGTCAAAAGTACAAAAGAAAAAAAGACTAGGACCAAAAAGTTATCAAATGCAAAAATAACAAGGAAAATTGTATAAGGAGAAAAAGTTGACATTAACTACGAGCGTTTTCAGCTACTTTTACAGTGCGATAACGACACACTGACCGGAACCGGAAAGATTTAGGTCTTATCCAGTAAAATTCAAAATTCAAATTTCTTAGGACAGACAGACGATGCAAAACGTCAAAGTTTAAGGCTCAACAAACTTTGAATTTTTACCGGAGCATTAATTAGAGCATATCATCATAAATTCATAATAGTTGGTCAAAGGAATCAGAAGTCATAACTAAAAGCACTGCATTTAATATAATCAGAAATACAGATGGAGAAGTTCCAGCTGAATACAAAGATGCTACACGAACTAATAGTCAATGATCCAAAAGCACAAGCTTTCTCTTGCGTGAAGAAAAAATCAAAATCAATTCGAATCAAATAGGCAAAACACTTGAACGATAATTTTTTGTATTACTAGTACTAATTGGAATTGCAAAGTTGAGGAAAATTATTACCAGTAGTTTTCTCACTAGAGCAACATTTCCATTATGAGCGGCGAGGAACAAAGCCGTAACGTCGGTTTTGAACTCCTCGTAAATGATCCTAACTTCGTTCGGCAACTCGTCATGAGTCACGACCTCTGCTTTTCGAACCTTTAAGCATACATCGCCGACGAAATTAACGTCCACGAACGGATCGGCGATACATTCAAGAGCTAATGTCAGATCGTTTGAATGCGCCGCTTCAAGAAGACGACGGGAAACTTCAGCCTCGTAGTTCACCGGGAAGACCTGTTTGCCGGCGAGGAAACCAACTCCGGCACCAGAATGGCCGAACACTGTCATTTTCCGACGAAGGCGCAACCAGAAGTTACTTACTTGTTTATCCTGTGTGTGTTTTAACGTGCATCAGCTACAGACAAAGTAGGTGTGCTGCAAGGAAGAAGCAGAGAGAAGTATAAAGGAATGGAGCAGTGTGAGTTTTATTTTTGTTTAATTGATACGAAAATCGAGAGAGAGGAAACTTGAAAGAAGTGAGCGCCAGAGTTAAGAAGAGTGAGAGAGGGTTGAGGAGGCAGTGTTATATTGGGCCTCACTTCACTCTTTCACCACAGTTAAAACATGCATCTTTTTCTTACTGACCCACAACCCAACTAGTAGTAATTTAACAGTTTTATATTTGATTGGATAAGATGTTATTTAAGTTATAATAGTAAGAAATTTTCAAATGATAGATAACAACAGTGTTTAAAAAGGCGGGAGTGAGGCGAGACGTTTCATATAGTACAGGGTGAGGCGTAAGCTTCGAAACACGGGTCTCATTGATCTACGGAGAGTAGTCTAATGTATATTTAATTTTATAATTTTATTACTAATAAAATAAGCAAAAGTAAATCTTTTAATAATTTATGATTTTTATTTGAGATAAGTATTAATAATCAATAATGAAGAAAAAAAATATTATAATTACTATTTGAGAAATATCATTACAACAATAATAAAAATATGATGTAAAGCAAAAAAGGTTAAAAAATAAATTAAAAACGCTCGGGGTACGTTTTTACGCCAAGGGCTTATGTTTTTATGCTCGGGACTTACGCCTCAAATTTTAGGACTTACGCCTTATGAATCTACGTCTTTAATTTACGCTCCGGAGTGTTTTTGGTACGCCCCACCCCGAAACTCTCCGTGAGACTCACCCCAAAAACGTTTTTGAAAACACTGGATAAGAATTTCAGGGAAAAAGTCTAAAGTTGGCTCATCTACGTACCAAATTGCTTTAATTTCATTATTAATTTTCGATCCTTTCATAACCTTATGGTTAGCCATTCATCTAATTTTCCCCTTTGACATTAACAGAACTTTAGGGCTAAATGAGTAAATTTTACGTGTTAAAATATCTTTAAAAGAAAGGATTTATATTTATATTTACATTTACATTTTATGTTCGATTATGATTTAAAACTAAGTTAATTGAACTAAAAGAAGGAAATAATTAGCTAACAACGAAGGTATGAACTAATCCAAAGCATATAATTAATGATAAAATTGAGCAATTTTGCATCATAGACAACAATTTCTATGTCCTTTTCCTAAAAAAATTCATTATTGTATTCCATTTCTCTCTTTTTTTATCAAGTCTCAAAAATGAATAATATATATTTCTATGTTTGATAATTATATAACGTTAGATTTACTATTAATGAGATGATTATAGGGGAGGCAAGTATGTATAACTTAGTTTGAACCGTATCTTAGTACTAATATTTTAAATGGGTCCATCTGTTTGTGGAAGGATAGAGTGGGACATGAATTTGTTGTTAGGATTTTGGAGGTAAGTGAAAGAAAGGGAGCATTATGGGGGACGGCAAATGCGTGAACTTTGATCTCATCGATAGCAGGCAGCTGTAGGGACGGCTTTCATGTTTCATCCATCCACCTATATTCTATTCTATTACTATGGCAATTGGCAACCGTTTCCCGCAGTCGATCAGAACCTACAAATTTATCGTAAAAGAATATGTGTTTTGTGTGTCCAAATTTTGACACGCATTTCAGGACTAATTTGCATTTAAGAATTTAATTAGCAAAGAGGCATATAATTTGCATTTAAGAATTTAATTAGCAAAGAGGCATACACGCTTTCCAATGTCAAGTATAGTAGTAAATTATTTAAGTAGCTAATATTAATGGCTATTTCAACGCAATAAAATTTCAAATCTACTTGTTTGTTTTTTTTCTTCTTTATTGTTTCTTTTACTTGTAAGCTTGTACAACAAAAATGTGTTGCATGCCGTAAGGAAATGATGGGTTTAAACTTAAAAAATTATACAAAAAAAAATAAAAAACAAAAAGTAAGACAAACAAATAAAGTGAAATATTAAATAGTCATAGTGCCTTTTCGGCAATAACATCAAGACATCCCAACTGTGTCCATTTAAACAAACGTTACATGATTTAACCTACAATTTTAAATTGAGACGTAATTATTATTTGGAGAAGGAATTTAGTACATAGTCAGGGTACCATTTTTGGAAGTGAGATGAAGACATGACGTTAAAACAAAATGTAGTGGTAATAAATTATGAGTCTCTAACAATATTGACAAGAGGATATGGGCGGAATTCCGTTCACCGGCTATCAAAGGGAGGGGTGTGTACTCTTGGATGATTTGGTATGGCTTGGGGGACAGGGCCTGCTCAAATTTTCATATAATAAGGGGCAAGAGAGATTGAGATAAAATCAAGATAATAATGAACAAACCCAATTGGTGAAATTTTACAGTTGCCCAATTGCACTCTGCACTGAACTTCTGAGCTACTAACTTTCACTTTTTTAACAACTGTGAAAAAAGTTAAAAGTTTGCCTTGTTTGTGCACGCCACTAGTCAATACTAGTACTCCACAAGCCATTCAACTCACAATATCTTTCTCTTTTTCTGTCTTCGGTTAAGATACGATAGAGATCTCAGTCAACCTCATTGACCATAATATTACTCATTCACTCCGTTTATTTTTATTTGTTACATTTAATTTAATATGTCTATTAAAAAATTAATAATTAACATGAGTATTTTATTAATTGATGTTTAATATTACGTCTTGAAAAGATAAAATAATAATTATTAAGGTAAAACATGATGAAAATAATAATTATCTTTTCTTGATATGTTTAAAATGACAAGTAAAAGTGCATAGGAGAGAACACTAACTAACTAGAAAGTTACTCGGGTGTTTATATTATGTTAATAAATACATGACATGTGTTAAAATACAACAAATATCACTTAATATGGTTCAATAATGGAGTATATATTTTCTCTTTATCAAACTAATTAACTATGAGAAGTTACATTGAAGTGATGTAAATATCTAGTGCGGACAAAAAATTACCTTTTGATACAATTTATTTTACATCGACTAGTGTTATAATTATTTGAGAAATACTCTTATAACTATTTAGTACTACTAAATAAATTTTGTTTGTATCATTGCACTATAATTGAGAAGATGGATAATCAACATGTGTTTGGTTTTGAACTGGATAAATTTTTATTCCAATTTAGACCATGATAATATTATATTATTTGAATATGGCTTTAGGCTGAATGGTACTTTTGTCAAAAAAAATTTACTTGTATTGCCCAAGTGTAGCTAATCAATATTTCGACATAAAATTCGACTAGTATTAATTATTTATGCCAAAAATAAATGTGTAACTAAATGAAGTATAAAATAACTAACATCGAATCTATACCAGAATTATAATCATGATAACCAAAGTAGCCCTAACTTTCCCTTTCATTTATTTCTATATTTTTTTTCTTGCATGGATATACTTCATGGCTAAAAACTACATAGAGATTCCATTTCATGGCTAATAATGCATAATTGGAAATCTAGCTAGTATATATATATATATATATATATAATAGAAAGAAGAAATGTTGAAGATCCAGCATGTGCGAAGAACAAGTTGAGTATTTGACTCGACAAAAATAATTTGTCCCTATTCATTTCACATTGCTTAGTACTCAATATTTTTCTACTAGTCATGTGATTTATATGCAACTCACAGTCTTTGTGTGTATGTATTTTGACAAGGCATGTGCCTAACTTGAGAAATAGTTTATACACGACATTTTATAATAATTACGTACCAATTTATTTTTTAGCGTTATAACATTATATCCTGGTACTATTGTATGGCATGTTTTGGCCACCCACTTTTTCTAGTCAACTAATCATTTTCTCTATGTATAACTTCTTCTTCTTTTTTCTAGGTGAAACAATCCCAGACGCCATTTCCAACAAAAGTTAGTTAACTTCCACCGCAATTGTTGGGCGAAAGTAGATAAAAACATGCGTGCGCAAGGGTCAAGGCAGCTAGCTGATCATTGTGTTTGATTTAGTTAATATATTAAAATTTTCATATTCAACTAAATTCTCTTTAATTAATAATTTTGGGTACTAATTGCATGAATTTGATCATTATGATTCTTTTGTGATGAGACACCCCTTATTCCGAAGTTATTTGGACGATTTCTTTAGGAAGAGAATTGTCTCGCGACATTGATACTAACTCATGATGATTGGTGACTTTAAATTTAATTTTAGGGCCTTGACTGGTCCCAATTCAGGTTTCCACTGACTTACGAGACATTTGAAATTCGGACCCAATTTTGCCAACTTCAGTGGAGCTAATTCCTTTTGTCATCCGCACATGGGACAAAAGGGACCTTTCTTATGTTCATTGCTCTTGTTCAAAACAAAGTGTAATCCCCCACCCCCACGCCTTCTTTTTTTAAACGGCAGTATGCCGTGCATCTCAACTATTTTATTGTTATTTTTTTATCAACATAAGGTATTTGCTAATTTTATTCACTAAGACTTTATGCTTTTTTCGTTCATATTTACTTTGTCCACTATTTTAAAATTACTTGTTTTTTCAAATCATTAAACATAATATTAAACATCAATTAATATAGATATTATTAGTAAAAATACTCATATCAAATATTATTTCTTAAGTAGCATGGTAAAAGTGAACGGAGACGGTAAATAATTTGAACTTTAAGTGAAAGTTCAACTCCCTTTATTTCATACTCTTGCGTGGAAAGGAAGTGTCTTTTTCTAGATTAATTTAATACCAAAAACCAACTGTCCCATGTAAATTAAATTTAACATGATTTTAAACCGTTTAAGCGCCACTTCATAAAGAAGTTTATTTAAAAGATGGTCCTGCCTAACTATCTTTTAGTATAATTAATTTGGTGTTTGGATTGGAAATTAGCTAGGCATCGATCGAAAAGGAAAAGTAGGTAAGACTTTATAGTGCACCATCATGTTTAACTAACATTTTTGCAATACATATTTGAATTGCTTAATCCTCAAAGTTCCCGTTTTTAAGCAAATATGATTTCGTTTTCCTTAGTGCTATGCATCTTTTTAATGAGTCTAATTTGGAGCATCTCTCTTTAATTTTCTTCTAATAAAAATTGTAGGCCACATTTTAAGCTATGTACTTCGTGTGTTTTTCTCATCTAAGAAAACCTAACTTAGAAGCAAGAGTAACAAATCCACAATTAGTTCAACGAGAAATAATATGGATTATCCTAGTTATATACAAAAGCAATCATTACCATCCAATTAATTACTTTGATACTAGAAGTATTTTTGGGACAACCCACTAATCTTTTAATTATATAATTCCTATATTACGATCGAGTGAAAGTTTAGTAAACAGTTGGTTTTACTGAGATCTTACTTAATTATATTTGTTCTCCACTCATGGACGTTGACATATGCGATTTATAATTTATGGGTTTAACTGAATTCAATAATTTATGCAAATATAAACACACATAAATGTGTGTTTATTCGCTAAAACTTCAACAAATATTAAAATTCTGAAATCATAATTTCAAAACTATAATATTAAGTACAGTGCATAGGGGGTTCCATAGATATGTATCACGCTAGAATGCTGCAATCATGCAATAATCACGCGAGAATGCTCTAATAATGTAATATCTTTTATTTTTTGTATGCTTAAATAAGTGTTTTTGTGGGTCAATATACTAATTTCGGGTAAGTTACCTATTTAACTGATCAATCAAAATAATCATATTTGCTATATATATATATATGCTGATTATTAGTATATTTTAATGGACGGTACTCAGCAGTAGTTTTCCCAATTTGGATATATGCTCAAAAACCAACCCGTCTGGGTAAATAGGTATATTTTCTATCATATGCTAAATTGGATAACTCTAATAAAAAGCACTCCGTAATTACTAAAAAAAAACCATAACTGACCGTGGAAAAAGTAAAAAAGAATGTAAAGTGTATAGAGGACGACATAAAAAGCTCCACGTAGGTAGGTAGCCTAAACTCCAAAAATGAGTAAAGTGTCAGATTAGATATATACTGTATGTCTGTATATGCAATGTATAGTAGTATATCATGTTCCAACAATTATGTCAGATTTGATACTCCATATGAGAAAATATCCAACAATATGAGAATGGGTTACAATAATTTGCTCCTCCTCTTGTAATTGTCTCCCTCTTTTACTACGTATATAATTTGAATATATATAAACGTGAGTTCTAGATCCTGCTTCTGCAAGAAATATATTTTAGTCATTAACATCCCCCCTGCTATCATTAAATACTGTAATTCTTTTTATCCAGTTGATCTTCAAGGTAACACCAGTCAACGTTGCCAACCATACCTAAAATTTATGGGACTCATTTTTATATTTTACAAATTTTCTTAAAATATTTGTTATCTGTGACCCACTAACTCGACTAATTTGACGATCCTCTTCTCAACGCCATATCTGCTCAATTTGCGATATATTTAGCCATTTTCTGTATAACATATGAAATGGTTCCAGAGGTGCCACTTTTTTCCTACTTGAGGAAATGTTTGTTTTCAACTCAGGCCATGTGAGTTTCGCAAAGTTTAACATATATATCACAATGAAGGATTTTTTTTCACCAACAAAAAAAAGAAAAGACTTATTTTGTAGTATTTTTATCAATTACAATTATTTTAACCGTGGTGAATTATCATAAGACACTTGTAAATTACAAGTAGGGGTGGCGATTGGGGTGGTTGGGTTAAATTTGGGTGGGTCAAAGTGAATCAAGACAATAAATGGGTGAAGACCCAACCCAATCCAAATTTGTTTGGGTCAAAATGGTTAGGTAATGAGTCATAACTCAACCCACACATTTTTTACTAAGTTTTAATAGCTTCATTTGTTATTTTATAAGTCTTTAGTACCTAATAAATTATTTTTTTCTTTATTATAACTATATATAACATATAAAATAAAAAAATATTTTTTAATAATATTTTGACAAGATTTTTCAGAAATTAGTTTGGGTTACATAACAACCCAATTTTTAATGGATTGGGTCGAAATTGATTGAGCTAACAAATGGGCGGATCAATAATCAACCCAAACCTAAATGAATTGGGTCAGATTGAACTTGATTTTGCCGCCCCTGCTTAGAAGTCATGCACATTTTGGCAAGCTGCATCTTTTTTTAATTTTAATAAGAGAGAAATGGATAAAATCAAATTTACCTTTTTACTATACTAAATATATATTTATTTAGGGCAAATTACAGAAATCACATACTTTTAGGGCAAAATTACAATCTATCCCTTAAAAGTTTATAATTACAGAAATCCCTCAAAACGGATACAATAATATAAGCGCTGATACATTAATCTGATGTGCGAGATACATTAATCGTTAAGTAAGATACATTACATTTTATACATGATACACTAATCTGATGTACATTTTATACATGAT
>JAJOOO010009856.1:0-13439 GCA_029582685.1 Solanum piurae | reverse complement strand
GGTTTATATAATCTTTTGTGTTATGATATAGTATACGTGTAAGGGTCGTGCAAATACCCCCACCATCACAAGTTAGTATAGCTAGCATTGATTTGGTTTTTGAAGTTGTACAAGTGGTTACCAAATGAATTATAACTACGTGCACATTGATTTGGTTTTTGAAGTTGGAACTTTTGAAGGGAAAGAGTAATGCTTGTGGAAAAATCCGAGGTTGATGGCGACTTCATTGAGATATATGTATCTTGGATAAAAGTCTTTATTTATTATTGAACAACGACTATAGTCGTGGTCCTAATCAAACTACAATCATATTATTAAAACTTCATTTTATAGTTGATCCTTGCGTTGTGCAAGAATACAACAAAACATATAGTGAAGTTGTTACATAGAATCAGCTGCCAAAAGGCCTCTGGTTGCCGCAATCAAGATTGTCACCAGGACTAACTCCAAGAATTCCACAATACCTCCTGTAAAACCCAATTCGATCTTGTACCCTGTTGTCATTACCACGACCACATTCTAGGCCACCATTGATGATGTTTGTGATGACACCAAATCCAGGAAGACGATTGGCTGCTCGGTCACCGGCGGATGGGTTCCATCTTCCAATGATGACATCGTGGCAAGAAGGCTTTGGTGATTGAGTGGTCATCCAGAACCAGAGAGCTGTCTTGAATGAGATGATTGGGTCTGTGGCTACTAAATCAGGATTATTTAAAAGGTCCGCTCCGATGGCACTTCCACATGGCCCATAGTTGTAGTTGCTGCGTTTATTAATGTCAAAATACACGTAATTAGACACAACAAGTTCATCAAATTTAGTCATAGCATAAATAGATTATTCATCTAGCTCCATAGCAATATAATGAAAATAATTGTTAATATATAGAAGCTTACTGTGAAATTTGGATTGGGCCTCGTCCAAAATATTTCCTTCCAGGTGCACAAGGCCATTGACTACTTGGTGAACAGTAGTCACCTGGGTTACCTTGTTCTCTAAGGAAACAGTAACCCCATGCGAATGGTCCATCAGGTGCCGAAGGCCATCCTCCTGTAATTATAAAAACGGGTACATAATCAATTATTATTACTAAAATTTTGATTCACAATGAAATTATAATTGTTCGATCTAAAATACCTGTAGTTTCATGGGAGGTTTGGGCAAAGAAAGCAGCAATTTCCCTTTTACGGGCATTAATATCACCAGTTGTACCAAAGCCAGGAAAAGACCTAGCAGCAGTGATAAAGGCATTGTAACTGTAGAAATTATTCTTTCCTTGACAAGAATTTTCGTTGCGATGCTTAAGCATCTGGTCAAACATAGAATTTGAAATGACGCTTCCAAGGTCCCCACCAGTAACAGGACCAGGACCAGGGCCGCCACCAGGACACTGACTTTGACAATTGCCAGAACCACAATGATCATTAGTGTTGCCACACCAGCCGAATTTGCTGCAACAGAGTCCCGAGGCACAAAGTGCGCCTCCGGCCTGTGAACCACAATTCTGCGCTGAGGCAGCGCTCAGCAAAAGGAAAGAAAATAGTAAAGAAAAAGTAGTGAATTTAGAAGGCCTCATTTTGAATGTAGTAGTAGTAAAATGTGATGGGAAACAAGTGGTGAAGTGGAAGGTATTTATAGGCACTGAATTCTCTATTAGTGGTTGTGATTTGTGATGGATCACTGACTTTGTTGTGTTACAAAAAAAAAGACAGAGTTTTCTGTCTTATCCAGAATTTAATTCAGTAGAGTTCGTTGAACGGTAAACGGCGGGCCGGCGGCTCATACTTTCTTAATATTTATGTGATTATAAATTATTTTATTTAAAATTATTTTAAAAAATTAAAATTGAATTGTTACTCTTTTCATTCTAAATTAACTATTCTTTTTGTTTTAATTTATGCAACATATTTCGGATTTTGAGATTCAAACAAGTCTTCTTAGTAAATTTTTTCATATATTTTTTAAATATTTTGGATTGTCAATTATTGTGACTTATAGAGCATTTTACGTAGTTTACAAATATATAAATTTTTTATTTCAAAAAAAATTGAAGATTTCATGCGTAAATATTCAATTAAGCTTAAATTGTTTGACTCTTGAAAAACGAAATGTGTCACATAAATTGAGACATATAGAATATTAATCTCTTAAGCTTATTAAAGTCATCTTAAAATAATTTAGTTGATAATTATTTTCCACTATATCCTTAGTGGCACGATATTAAAGGAAAAAGAAGGAAATAAATATACTTTTATTAAATTGAGTTTAACTTAATAAACTCTATTTTAAATTATTATATATTATTTTTCTTAATAGACATGAAAATATTAAAATGACAATGAGATAGAACAAAGGCGATATTGGTCATAAAAGATATTGTTATTTGTACCCTTCGGGTGCCCAGTGGTTTGGGTTTGGGACTTTCATGTTGGAGGTGTTAAGTTTGAAACCCCCTTATCAGCGAAAGTAAGATATTTGCCTTCTGGGTCGAGCTCGTCGCACTGGGCTTGTCTAGTGCGGATTACCTCTCCTATGTAGTTTGCGAGTTATTGCATAAGAGCGGAAATTTTACCCTGTGCGCACCTAAAAAATTTTCCTTGTCATAAAAAAAAAAGATATTGTTATCTGTAGAACACATTAAAAATAGATTTTCTCTTACGGTATAAGAGAGAATTGAGCAATTGAAGCAGATAACAATTTACTTTAATAATTAAGGGTATTTTTGTAAAAGAATATTAATTTTTTATTTTATTTTATTTTATTTAGTATATAATTTTTTTATTTTTTTTTATTGATATGGATATATTTTTTCATCATATTGATATTGAAAAAATTATAATATTTGATACATTTCTTATAGTTTGTGAATATCTAAATTTATTATTTAAAATATTGAATTAATATAATATAATTTAATTTTAAAAATTAGTTAAATTAATTTTTAAAAAGCGTAACATGACATCTTAAAATGAATAAAGAAAGTATTTGTTAGTATTAAATTCATACCTTTAGTATAGCTTTATTTTTAAGCAAAAAAAAAGAAAAAAGCTTTATTACTATGTCATTGGTACTTGTGTAGATTTTGTAACTATCTTGCTTTAAAAAATCGTCAGTCAATGAAGGAAATACTTCAATTATGACATTTCAATGAGACCCTTCACAACATGTTTTCTGAAAATAAAAAAAGAAAAAAATGATTTACTACGACATATATATAACTTATTATAAAATATAAGTTTTAAAATTATATAATCAACGCTATTTAAAATTTGATAATATTTATTAGATATTCATATCATTTTTAATGATTTACTATCACATAAATATATATAATTTATTTTAAATAAAAACTTTACAATTATTTAATTAACATCTCTCTCTCTATATATATTAACAAATATTAAACTCATACGTAACATGAATTTTTTCTCTCTAGTCCTTGCATAGATGTGGCAGCTTTGAACGTTATTCTAGACTTTTCTCCATATTGTATTTACTTAATAATTTAGACCAGAGACCATAGACTATATATAGTTGCTAGGTGTTTTTCTCTTATTATCTATCTCCATGAAATGGTATCAATTAGCAACGATACACTTAATTTAGATAATCTTTACTACATAGGATATCCCGTAGACTTGTAGATATGATATAGTTTTTATTTCCTCATGATATGTAACATTTTCTAGAATGCAGAATAAAAAATATCACTTTTTAAAATTAAAATACATAAAAAGCCACTTATTTTTTCATTTAATCAAAATGGATAAATCGTTTGGCTTTCAACAACTTGTCCTTAATTTTAATGGGTGGTCAAATAATTGTTTATCCATTTTTTAACTCTTTTTTTTTTTGTAAAGTAAGTCGCTGAAAGCCAAATCATTTACCCAATGTGGCACCACAAGTTCACAATGGGGGTCATTTGATAGAGTGTATAGTAAAAATAATGCATGTATGAACTTTGTGTATTAATTATATTTTATTTGATACATTTTTTCATGTTATCTATAATCAATGCAAGTATTAATTATATATTCTATTGTGTATTAAGGTGTGTATTACTAATACTCCCTCTGTCCCTAACTATTTGTTCACTTTTGAATTGGTATACCTATTAAGAAAACAATTATTGACATAGTGAATTTACCATTTTACCCCTATTAATTATGAAGTGAATGAATTAAAAACCTTAAGGTTTTCAAGAAATTCAACATTTTTCAAAATTATTAACTGAGGGTATAATAGGTTAAAAAAAATGTCCTTTCTTGATTTGTTAAAATGGACAAGTAATTAGGGATAACTAAAAAATGAAAAGTGGACAAGTAATTAGGAACAGAGGATACCATTCAAGGTATTAAGGTGTAAGGGGTTTTAATGTATGCATTAGCATGGTCAAACACCCCATTGCCCATTAAATTCTCTTTTACATATTTTCACTATAATTGTGAAGGGTTTGTAAATAATGATTTTTATCCAATACATACTATTTTTAATACTCCAAACCAAATATATAAGAAATAATCTATGTATTATTAATGCACACATTACTAATAAATTCTATATAACATTATTCTTATATACTCTACTATACGATCCTTAAAAGTACTTAAAGTCGATGCAAAAGTACCCACACAACAAGTCAATCAACAACTAAGATAGCTAAACTTTGTTAGCCATGGCTATACATAAGATATCAAATAAATAAAAAATCTCTTTTAAAAATATTTACACAATTGCTCATGGGTCAATATGAGTTGCATATTAAGTAAATGAGTTGAATTAAGCGAGTTAAAAATGGATGAATTTAATAAAATAAAGAAAACTTTTCAAAAATATCGATCATTTGAGCCTAATTAGAAAATACAGTGATATATAGTTTGAATAATTACCAAATATAACAATATATTATAAATTCGCTATGTACTAGTGATACAACAATTTTTGAAATTCGCTTTGTATTACAGATTTATCAATTCACTCTATATCAGTAATACATCAACAGTTACAAAGCAAGTTGTTATATCAGAGCGAATTGTCATATTACTGATAGATACATGAAAAATTTCAGAAACTTTCACTAGGTATTTTTTTTGAACTCTCACTATATTCGATAAATATAATGTAAGAAACTACCTGATTAGACAACCTTTTTTAAATATAAGTGGATCATTAACTCATTCAATTTTAAACAATTCGAACATATCATTATTTTACAGGCTAATTTTATCACCTCTATCGGATGTCATTCTTTTATCTATATCTAGTGTACTTTTAACCAAGTGTCCGAGTGTCACACCATCCACACTAATATACATAGATCTGCCTGTGTATACATATTCAAAGATGAGGACTTGATGATTTAGCAGCCTAGTTATAGATATTTTCAAATTAAAGTTATTATCTAAGGTAGTAGGCTAGAAGAAATAGGGTTGGCTGGGTCAATTATTCCATGTCAAAGTTACATAATTTGAAAATGTATATACTTAGGTCTGCTAATTCTACTCTTCCCCTTTAACTCCATACTAAATTTAGGGTGCATTTATTATGAATTTTTCAATTTTTTTATATTTGATTGATAAAATATTTTGTAAATTATCTTTGTAGAAAATAAATTCGAAGGAAAATAAATTTCTTAATAAAATTAAAATAAACAAGTATTATAAGTACTTTTAAACCTTCCACCACCGTCACTCCTAAACCCCCACACTCCACCCCATCCCACCCTTATAAAATTTTGCTCAATTATATATAAATACTTTTACAATAATATTTTTTCTTACTTATTTATCACACTGAAAATAACTAAGAAATTCACTTGTTATCGTGAAACATATTTTCCTTCGTACCAAACGCACCTACCTTTACCCTCGCATGCTCTCCTTTAACATTTTCCTTATTTTTGTTGTCATAATAAGTTGTTTTTCTGATTCATTTGTAACTAGGTAAAAGAAAAAATCTGATTAGTATCAACTTGTTATAACTATATAATGTTTGAAGTTACATGTGAGACCCCTTTACGACTAATTAATAAGTCTCAATTATTGCTTAATAGTAATTCACTTTATTGTTGCAATAAACTTAGAATACAATGCTTTAGTTTCATTATTGCAATTGACTTTAAACATGACTTGAAATATTCTAACTGAAATAAATTTGGTATTAAGTATTAACAAGTAGTAACATATATGGTCAACAGTAACATATTCAGTGTAGTCTTACAAAGAAATTAGATTTGGAAAGAATAGGATATATGCATACCTTGGAGAGAATTTAAGAATTTGATTAAATGAGGGAGTTGGATAATTTTCTAAGGGTGAAGGGTTGTTATAGGGCTTAGAATTTGGATCAAAACGACGTAGTACATGTATTAAATGTATAGGAAAAAACCCAAATACCCTTTAAAAAAAACAATCGGAGGGGTCCTACGGTCCGTATAAACTTCTAAGGACCGTACTGGTCATCCATAGAACTGGTTACTGGGATCAAATTTCTGAATCGATTTCCACGAGAAACCATTACGGTCTGTCTAACATTCTACGGATCGTAGACCCAAAAATACGTAGAACCCATGAACCAAAAATCCTTTCCAAGTCTGAGACCACTTCCACTAACCACTATACGACCTGTCAACATTTTCACAGCCCGTCAAAATCTCTCTAGACCCAAAAGTCAAAATTTCCAACAATCTGGAACCCCTTCTACGATCACTTCCTACGGACCGTCTTGGTGATTCATAGGAAAACTTTAGAGACCCAAAAATCAAGAAATCCTAAAGGCCATTTTCTACGACTCCTTTCTACGGACCGTAGAAACTTCTACGATCCGTAAATAGGACTCGTAGACTTGGACCTGTAGTCAACTATGCAATCTTCCTTTTTTCGAGGTGTTACATTTTATTCCCTCAAGAGGATATATAAATTATTATTTCCTCCGTTCTATATTAATTGTCATGATTTGATTAATGAGATTTTTGAAAAGATAAATTGTAATGACCCAATCCGTCATTATTTAAATACACCTTGTGCAGAGTCTCAAAGATTTTCAAATTTCGGTGCCCAATTGAAATTTTGGGGTACACAATGGAATTACTTAAATTTGAATTGATCTGAGTTGACGCCAGCCTGTCATAGTAGGATGCCTCGTGCTATG
Organism: Solanum piurae; assembly: GCA_029582685.1. Taxonomy (NCBI): domain Eukaryota; kingdom Viridiplantae; phylum Streptophyta; class Magnoliopsida; order Solanales; family Solanaceae; genus Solanum; species Solanum piurae. The sequence continues at coordinate 6,289 of JAJOOO010009856.1, read as the reverse complement.
GCGGCGCTGCTATAGCACCTGCAGGGCCTCTATAACGGGGCTGATGGAAACAAACCCAAGATAAAATGAAGACTTTTTATTTTCCTCCCACTTTTATGGGACAAAATAGGCAAGGGTTACTCTAAAAATCCCCGCAAGCAACTTTAAGCTCGAAAGCAATGGATGAGAGGGATTTTCGGGTGAGCAAGAGTAAGTCCCAATGATTCCCGGCCAACGCTTGTCAGGATTCGCCCCAAGGAGCCGGAAGCTCACATTTAGAATTCTTCAACAGCTTCTTAGTGCCCAAGTCGGCTAGGTTTTTTTTACTAAATATTTAAACTCGTAATTATCCATGTAGTGTCTTGTAGGATGTCGGGTGATTTCATGCATAGGTCTTAGGACATAGAGTCTGGATGGTTGAACTTATGTTTAGTTGTGGTTAGGCTGATGATCTAACTGATTAATTGTGGTTGGCTTATGATATTTCTGGGTGTCATTCTGGGAGGATAGTTGTGGGTAATTAGACTGTGATCAAGATTTGGCGGAGGAAGTCTCTCGGGTAGGTGATGAATGTGATTTTTACCATATATATTATATATATGTTTGTTAACTGCTTCGTTGGTAATGCATGCATGATACATGATTAGAGAAGTTGAAATTTCATACCGTGGAGGGTAAGATATTGTCAATCTATATGCAATGTGTGCATTTCATGAATGTACATGTGTGGTAACGATTCTTTGTGGTTGTGTTGTCTTGTGTGTGTTGTATTAGGGGATTAGATGCCACGCCGGTACATATATATATTGGATCAGATGCCATGCTGGCGTGCTCGCGCGCCCACACAGAGTTATGTAATTTATTAAATCGGGTACCATGTCGTTACATGTGTAGTTGTGTGTGTTAGTCTCTAAAGGACCACGTTGGTATGTTTAAAGATCGGGGTGGCTTCTTGTATGGACCAGGAAGATATGTTAAATGTTGTGGGTGGTTGGAAATTTCTGGAAGTTTGGGGTTACTTGTTTACATGCCGTATAGTGGAGGTGTGTAAGGCAAGTAGTGGCAAGGGTTAGTAGTCTTGTATTCAGGGGAAAACTTTATGTGAGAGAAGGTTTAGACTATGATCTAGTATGAGAGTGATGAGAGGGATGAATGTTTGAATCTTACAATAGGCAACGGATGGAGGTGATGCGACTTGGGCTAGAGTATAGGGGGTCTTAAACTGGCCCTCAAGTTGCATGTTTCTTTGATTATTCTACATGATATTATGTGGTAGGTTTGGGTCGACTGATGATGCCTGCAAGTACAGATTGTTTGTACTGATACTACTCTTGCTATACTACTTGACATAGTCTGGTTACATGATTCAGTGATGTTTCATAGGTGAAGGTGATGATGATCTCCGAAAGCTTCTACTTGTTTTTCCTTATTGTGGGAGCTACGTCATATTTTCTTTTGTACCTTGTATCTGCTTAGTTGCTCTTGTACATGTTTTACACTAGTTTCTTAGGAGGGTTTTTCGGTCGTTTGTAAAAGATGATCGAGTTTCATGGTGAATTTAAAACATTAAAGAGTTTTCCTATGTTTTAGTTAATTTTTGTATTATCCGTTTTAAAATTGGGTGATAAGAGTTCTCCTATCTAGGTGTTAGAGTAGGTGTCCGCACGACCCGGTAGGTTGGGTCATGCCATTAATTTAATATTTTAAAATTGTAATTTAGTTAATGAAAAATTATAAAAAAAATAATATAATAAGTTGTAATTCTTCTCATATATCAATATGTTGAAAAATGTAGAACACATTATTAACAGGAGAAGAATAAGAACTTGGAGAAGAAACAGAGAGAGATTTGTGTTTCTTCGACCAATTTTAGAAAGTGATTGCGCTTCGATGTGATTTGTAGTTCTTCTAAGAATATTGGATGGGGCTTTTTCCTTGGGGTTTACAATAAATGTTTTGTGTTAATTTATCATTTAAGAAAATTAAGTAATTCGTCCCCACACCGATAGACTACTAACTATAAAATTTTAATATGTTCACCAATCTTTAATTCAATATCCTAAAACCAATATGTAGAGGTGTCAATGATTTCTAGATCGACTTAAGGATCATATTATTACCAACTCGGAATGATCAGTTAGAATAAATCAAGTTAAGCATGTCACACTCTCCTTTTGAGTTCCTAACTAATTAATTTGCTTAGTTGAAGTCAAGTCAAAAACATCGACTCTATTATGCGTTTTATTGGCCTAAATGATCGCATGAAAGTTAAATGAATTCACAAGGAGATTTTAAGCACGAAGGTTTTTACTATCGTATACTATATGCATCCAGAGTTCATATAATGACATATTATTTGCATCCACTCGGAGCTATAATCAAAATGAATGAGTCCTATCTGCAAATATATATATATACACACTATTGCTAGCAGTTGGTTGGATTAGCATTTATGCATATGCACCTATACAAAGTTGAGTGTTTTGAGTTCAGTTGTTTGCCCGTTGTGGCTAGCAATATTTTAATTTAAGATAGTATCTCTTGTTGTTCATCTTGCATTCCTAAGATACTTAGAACAAAACTTTGAAGAATTTGGTAAGAAACAACAAAGTTTAAAGAGTATTTTCAAAACTAGAAAATTAAAACTAGTAGAGAAAATATAAAAAACAGATTAGAAACAATATAAAAAATATTTTTCTCAAAGAAAGAAAATCGAGCCCACTGAATGCACAGTGTCCCCTTAAGGAAATTATTCCCCTTAAGTACCCGAGGTTAATGGAATATATATATATATATCCTCCCAGGATAGAACGATCTTACTCACCGGTGTATCGGTACCTAAAACCACGGTGTCAGCGAACCACTCAACGATAGTAAAGTACACTTAGAATACTAGATTTAGTAGTAGTAGTAGAAGTCCAGAAAAAATAATCCTCTTAAAATGAGAGAAAATCCCTCAATTTATAGAAAACAAAGGGTAATGTGAAAAGGTTCTTATTGTTCCTTACCGGAAAGGTTACAACCCTTTGGAAAAGTCTCAATCATTCGGAAAGGTCACAACCTTTTATGAAAGTCACAAATTTTCATAAAAGTCGCAACTCTTCATAAAAGTCGCAACTTTTCATAAAAATCACAACTCTTCATAAAAGTCGCAACTCTTCATTTTCCATTCACACCTTTTAAAACCCAACAATCCCCCGCATGAATGGGGACTGACTCCAAGACAAAGAAACGGACAAGTATGTGTACTTTACAAGCAAGAATTAATTGCATCTGGATAAGTAGGTTTCCCTTTGAACTTTTCGTAGTGAACATATGTCAGATATACTCGGTCAATTGGTAGATTTGATATCTTTGAACCGTCAAGCTTTGGTGTATACCTAGACAATCAAATGTCACACAATCAACCCTTTATCGTTTATAGTTCTTACGGTTGTGTTCTTTTCAGCCATGAACACCTCCTAGTTTCATGAGTGTATGGAGAGATGGGCTTTTGACAATCATCCTCTTTGAAGCGGCTTACATTTCACACTCACATAGGTGATTTCTAACCGTGTTATCGCGTAGATACACTATTTGGTCAAATCTATCAAACTTGGCAAATCATTAAAAACTTTTAGCTTTATTAACTCATTAACAAGCCTTAATGGTATATACTTGAACCTAGCTCTTGGGATCTCCAGTCTGCTAGGTAGAGTTACCACCATGATGACTTGTCCTAAGCCGTAAATCCATTCCCTTAGATGATCTTTCAACTTTCTCTCTAGTTAGGCCTTTTTGTAAGTGGATCTAACACATTATCCTTTGACTTTACAGTCAATTATGATAATTTCACTAGAGAGTAGTTTTCTAACTCTATTATGTCTATGTATTATATGACGAGACTTTCCATTATACATCATGCTCCATGCCCTACCTATTGCATCTTGACTATCAAAGTGTATACATATTGATGCCAAAGGTTTGGGTTAAAAAAAATATCTATCAAGAAATTTTAGAGTCTTTCAACTGATTCACCGATCTTATCTAGAGTACCTAGATCAGAGATCATTGTAGAGCTAGCGATATATGTCTTTTTTTTGGAAGATTTCCAAAAGACTGCTCCTCCATAAGGAGTAAATACATATCCACTCGTGGATTTTACTTCATTTGATCCCGGTGATTCAATTTGCATCACTATATCCTTTCAATACTGCTGAATATTATTATAATGCAAGACATAGTTTTAAGTATGTTTTAAATACCCCAAAACTCTTTTCATTGTCATCCAATGAGTTCGATTGGGATCACTCGTGAATCGACTCAGTTCATTAACAACACATGCTATATCTGATCGTGCACACTTCGTGATATACATCATATTTACTAATACTCTAGCACAATCTAATTGTGAGTCACTTTCGCCTTCACTCTTTTGAAATGCAAAACTCACATTTATTGGAGTCTTGACTATATTGAAATCCAAATATTTGAACTAGTCAAATACTTTTTCAATGCAATGAGACCGTGACAATGCTAAGCATTATGGAGTTCTAAGAATTCTTTTACCTAAGATCGCATTAGCAACTCCTAGATCTTTCATATCAAACTTGCTTTCTAGCAAACATTTAGTAGCATTTATGTCATTAGTGTCTCTACTGATGATCAACATGTCATCAATATACAAACAAACAATGACCTTGTGATTTTAATGTAAACACATTTATCACTTCCATCATTCTTAAATCTATTTTCAAACATGGTTTGGTCAAATTTCTTATGTCATTGTTTGGGTGCTTGTTTTAGTCCATAAAGTGACTTAACAAGTTCGCACACTTTCTTTTCTTTATCAGGAACCACAAAACCCTCGGGTTGTTCCATGTAAATTTCTTCCTCCAATTCTCCATTTAAGAAAGTTATTTTCACATTCATTTGATGAATTTGGAGGTCATATACCACAACTAACACAATTAACATCCAAATGAATGTAATTCTAGTTACTGGCGAGTATGTGTCGAAAAGATCAAGACCTTGTTTTTGTCTAAAGCCTTTGACAAAAAGTCTTACTTTATATTTGTCAACAGTTCCATCGACTTTCATTTTCCTTCTGAAAATTCACTTTGAACCCAAAGGTTTATTTTCTGGAGGAAGATCAACCAACTTCTAATAGGATTGCTCAAGATTGAACCAATATCACTATTGACACCATCTTTTCAAAAGGATGAGTCCACAAAGACATAGGAAATGTTACAAAATCAGATCCGAAGGTAGTAGACGTACTTTGACATTTACTACGCGTCTGAATCTCCTTATTAAGTACATTCTCCTTTTGTTCTTTCCAAGGTCTTTTAGACCTTTCAGTAGAATACTCAAGTCTAATTTTACAGTCCACAGTTCTTAGGTCCTATTTTAATCCTTTTAAGAATAGAAACTTGAACTTTGACTAGACACCCCCACACTTTGATATATTTCAAGTTAAATTTCCTTCCTTTTCATTTCTCATATGGAATAGATTGTGTTCTGAACAAACAAAATTGCTTTCTTTCTGAAAAGATGAAACTTTTTGTTGTTTCCTTTTGCAGTAAGGATCGTTCCTCCACACAAGTTTTGTGGTAAACCTGAACTTATAAGTAATGCATCCATCATTTTCTTCAAAGTGCAACTTTTTTCTATTCTGCAACTCCATTAGATTTAGGTGAATAGGATAATAGTTTGATGGATAAATCCATTTTCCAAACATATTTCTGCAAAAGGAGATTTATATTCTCCATCCCTATCACTTCTTATCTTTTTCCCAACTAATTTTAACTTCAATTTTATATTGTCTAGATGTTTCTATTGCTTCATCCTTACCATTTAACAAATAGACATAACCGTATTGTTGACACCTAATTTTGACCCTCCCCGATAACAATTAATTTTCGAGTTTCTTAATTTTTAAACGATTTAAAATAATTGACTTTATAAAATTCAAAATATTTTTCAAGTTAGTTTTAAATGGTTTTGTCACTTTTTATAATTTTCAAATAATAGGTGTATACTTTTGAACTTTATAAATATTCAAAAATCGTCTCAAAATATTTTGTTTAATTAAATATTTGGTTAGTTTGTTTAGTTATTTAATAGTTTACAATTTTGTGTTAATTAGTTTGTAGTTAAATTAAATAGTGTATAACTAAGTTAATTATTTTATTTCGTTAAGGTTAAGAAGCTCGTATATTAATTATATTGATTAGTCCTATTTGAAGTATAGCCGAATCTAGAATCAACTCTTTTGGTTACCTTCTAAATTCGAATGGCTAAGTTGTTAACTATCTATCGCAATTTCAGC
>JAJOOO010009855.1:0-13340 GCA_029582685.1 Solanum piurae | reverse complement strand
AGATGGTACCACTACTCCAAGGGTCATTTTTATTGTATTGTCGATTGAGACGATACCACTACCCGGAGAGTCAATCATATCGTATCATCAAATGAGATGGTACCACTACTCCGAGGGTCATCTTTATTGTATTGTCAAGTGAGACGATACCGCTACCCAGGAAATACCCAGAAGAGCACTTATGTTGCTCGATGAAGCACTATCTTCGTTCGGTATCAGGGAGGCATCATCAAAAGACTCATGCATTGCAGGAGAAAAAAGTCATGCGTCTCAGAGGAAGCCATGCACAACAAAGAGGAAGAAGTCATGCATCGCGGGAAAAAGATTCATGCATCGCGAGAAAAAAGATTCATGCATTGCAAGAGAAGATTCATGCATCGCGGGAAAAATTCATCCATCGCTGGAAAGAAAGTCATGCATCGCAGAGAAAAAACTCATGCATCGCGGGAAAAATCCATGCATCGCTGGAAAGAAAGTCATGCATCGCAGAGAAAAAACTCATGCATCGCGGGAAAAATTCATGCATCGCAGGAAAGAAAGTCATGCATCGCAGAGGAAAATTCATGCATCATGAAAAAAAAAGATTCACGCATCGCAAGAAAAGTGATTCATGCATTGCAAGAGAAGATTCACGCATTGCAAGAGAAGATTCATGCATCGCGGGAAAAATATTCATGCATCGCGAGGAAAGAGATTCATGCATTGCAAAAGAAGGTTCATGCATCGCGAGAAAAAGATTCATACATCGCAAAAGAAGGATTTATGCATAGCAAGAGAAGGAGTTATGCATCGCAAGAGAAAGATTTGCCCATCATAAGAGAATCAACATCAAGTACATCATTTTTTCTTTGTAAAGATGAGATCAAGAGGACCGTCAACATATTACATCAACTTATTTTATTGCTTTGACATTCAAAGGAAGAGTACATTGAAGATTATATTGCAAATATGAGACACAAGCTTTATTTGCTTTACGTCAAACTCGATGGAGTTGACGTAAATGTTCAAGGAGGGCAATTAAGTGTCAACATGGTAAAAGACACTATCCCTCCATTTGAATCGCATTTTTATGCTAATGAGTTTTATCTCAGTCTTTGTCGAGAGCATCCAAAAGGATGAATTCTCAAAACAAACCACAGGTGCGGACGACATCAATTAGGATGCAGCACAACGTGAAACTTTTTCTTAGCAGCGAACTGGGGCATAGTCCAAAGAGGAGTGCCAAACTCTCAGGACGCGAGCAGAGGAGCGACTTCCACCACAATCAAACCACACCCCTATCATAAGGCTTGTGGGTTTATATTTGGGTTTGTCGGTTTCAGTTTCGCGTCCAGAAAATTTGGTCTCTACTGGAAGCAACTTTCCAATCTGAGTGACAATGCACCAAGAGCTTCGGAAGTTATGTCCATGCAAGTTCTTAATTATGGGTGTGAAGCGCGCCACATTCATGGCTAAGAGGTTGCAAGCCTCCTTTTCATACTCGACTCATTTGTGACTCTTCCAGAACCAAATGTCATCTTAGCATAATAGATTTCCTTTTCAACCGATTGAGTCAAACTACAAGCAGCCTGATTCCCTAAGTTAAGGGATATGTAGGCTGGATCGAATGTTGAAAAATCGGTTGTGTTCCAATATTCGCTCTTAAATCTTATTCCCAAGCATTTCGGTACCTCCATAATCCGATACTGGATGGCTTTTGAATTCTTTCAAAATCGTGCGTCAAATCAAGCGCATCGAACTACAAGTGGCCTGAATTCTCATATAACCTGAGATATGTAGGAAACCCATTTTTGGGGTGCGGCCATAATTTCTAAAGTCCGTGGCAAATCGTTTGTCTGAAAGATGAAGATGTGGTCGGCCAAAATTGGGTTAGTCAATTTCATTTTCCTTGAATTTCTTGCATCAATCCAAGTAAAATGAGGGACAGTTGTTGACACCTAATTTTGACCCTCCCCGATGATAATTAATTTCTGAGCATCTTAATTTTCGAACGATTTAGAGTAATTAATTTTATAAAAATCCAAATATTTTTCAAGCTTATTTTAAAGTAATTTTAGTCATTTTATATTTAAATGATAAATATGTTTTATATAATTTTGTACGTAATTAGTATATTTTGTGAATATTCAAAAATCATCTCAAAAAGATGATTTTTTTTAGTAAAATATTTTGTCAACTAGTTGGTTTAAGTAATAGTTTATATTTTTAGGTTAATTAGTTTATAATTAAATTAATTATCTTATTTCGTTAAGATTAAGAAGTTCATTAATTAATTTATGTTAATTCATCTTACTTAACTTTTAGCTAATTTCACTCATTAATTCGATTTGGCTAAATTATTAATTCACTTAGCTATATCTTACTTTAAACCCACCAACAGACTTTAATTTTGGGCCAAATTCAACCCCTTTCAGCAGCCCTTAACAGTCCAGACTGGCCCAAGTTAATTCCTTCAACCAATTCTTTCTTTTCCCAATTACCAGCCGACCCATTTCATGTTCAGCTAACCCAGCCCACCAGACTTCACCAAATACGTACAAAAACAATACCCTTACACGTCAAACAACAGCTCCCCAAAGCGACGCGTGAACACAACCACGATTTCCAATGCCAGAAAACGGAAAGCAGCAAACGTCCAAGACGGCGTCTCAATCCTTACAATAGTAGTCCGACGCGTGAGCATACAACGAGCAACGGTCTCAAACGGCGTCAATTGCGCGTGACCCGTACAGCTATGCTTCATCTCCCTCAGCCTCGAACAGCTTTAGTCGTACAGCAGGGCAGAGCCGCCTGCAAATTCATCGCAGCAGCACGCGCCCTACCCTTTCCTCTTTCGGAATGAGGCGATTTTTTAGAGAAAAGATGTTTATCCCGAATTGTGAAAGGTTTTTTTTTTGAGAATTTGAATTTTGAATTGGGCTTTCTCTATCCGGATTTCGATCCCTTTCCCCCCTTTTTTTTCGAACCCTAGTGATTCCCTCCTATATATGTTTGCTTCTGTTCGCTGCAGTAAGGGGGATTTTTTTTTAGTTGAAAAATTGGGAGTCAAGAAAAAGCAAAAGATACATAGATTTTTTAGCAAATACAGACTTAAGAAATCAAGTATTATAGAGTGTATTCAAGCGCCGATCTCCTTTTACTAGACATTCTTGCTACTCGTCGGAGCTCTCGGAGTTTGTGTGCGGTGTTGGAAGAAGCTCGCTATCTCCTCTGCTCGTTTCTTGTCCCAAATCGCTGCCTCGAACAAGGTAAACGACTCATAATCCTTTGTCTGTTTTGAGGTCATTGTTTGGTTTGATGTGTAGTTCTTCGTGAATTCTAGAATGAGCTTAAGCGATATGTTCAGTTTGATGTTATTCCTTGAAATGAGTGATATGTGTTCGTTTTTTTTTTAGATAGCTGAATGATCATTTGAGCTCATGTATTTGTTTGTGCTTTTCTTAAACTCGCGGTTGTTATGCTCGTCTTAAGTTCGTGTTGTCTCTTCATTATTTGTTCTTCTCTATTTGTGCTCATACTCATGCTATGATAAATGTTCTGAGCGTATCAAAAGATTACCCCATTGCTGTTTTGCTTTCATTTTCTGAAGCTTGCCGTAATTAGTTTTCATCTATATCTATATATATATATTCGTGTCAAAGTGTTAGAGTTTTCTTGTGATAACAAACTTCTTTTTCGATATAGGACTTATGTTCCGATTCTTTCATATCTCTGCCTATTTTATATGTTTTTCACTATTAGATGTTTTCCATGTTTAGTTAAAAGTGTAGTCTATGCTTACTGTTTCGAACCCGACATTGTTAGCCAGTGATTTTGTTTATTTTCTCCTCCCTTTTCAGCATGCCTTTTTTTTTTTAATTTGTTGAGCATATCATATGCTTTATTCGTTTACTGTAACAATTCTAGGTCATTTTATTTTTTAGACTTGATTTTAAAACGCTTTAGTACTAAATCTGCTTTAGAAGATGACAAATCGTTATGATTAAGATCATTTATTGTGAGTATCTTGTTGTCTCAAGTTGTTGACATAGGCTTGGCCTTGAGTTGCGTTTTCGATTCGGTTTATTAACTTATATTGCCATAGAGGGTGTTGCTTTCAATTTGGGTCAAGATTGCTACTTGCTATGGAGTATTTGTTTCCTTTAAATGGTCTCTTTTCCTTTAATTGATTGGAAGTCGTTTAACTTAATTTTTTTCGGCAACTCATCTATGTCCAATTCCTTAGAAATTGTATCTTTGATCAACTAGTTCATATTATGAAAGCATGACTATAGGTCACTGTTAAGTTGTTTTATTGCTATACCATTAGCACGATTGGTTCTTCTTTATCGATGCTCATAGTATGGTCTATTCTCGTTTTCTTCCCCTTCGAATGGCCCCCTAATTTTATTTGTCCAAGTATATGTCCAAGTATATGTGTTTGTTACTCTGCTAGACTCGTTTTGGTACAATGAGATCAATGAACCTATGGCTCTGATACCAACTTTGTCACGACCCAGATCGTCGTGATTGGCACTCACACTAACCCTCCGGTGGGAGAACCATTACTATAATCCAGACTAAACAACTTAACCAAAAACTATGCATTTAAAGATACAGAAGCAGATTTAAATAACAATAAAAAATACGGAGTTCCCATAAACTCCAAAGGTTTAAACAAATAACTTAACCAAACTAATGCAGAAGTCTTAACCCTTAGAACCTAAAAGTCATTGTAACAAAACTCTACTAACGACAAGTCTAAGAACAAGGAGTACAACCCCCAAGCTAAACAAACACCTTAAACAAATAGTCTAAGTCTGAAAAGGATGGACTTAATTAAGAAAGATCCATGAAAGTCTGAAAGAACTGGCTCACCCTTGAATCCGGTCACACTCAATAGTCACCTAGTTAAGGTCTATCAATAGCCACCTGAAGATGCTCTATACTCAACAAAGAAAGAGCAAATGCAGTATCAGTACATAACCACATTGTACTGGTAGGATCACACGACTATCCCAATAAGTGTAACACAAATTAGTCAATACAACAATATAATCACATGCACATATCAAACATATACAATATCATCAACATATACGAATAATTAACAACTTCACGAATCTCACATATCACAGTTATATCAATTTAGAGCAACATAGCGTTTTCCAATATCAATCATCATTAGATATGAATGAACTCATCACAAGTAGATACACAACACAATTCAATGGTCCTCTCATGGAACCCAATTCAATAGTCCTCTCATGGAACTCACACTCAAAATGTTAGTGCATCGGTTCGTGGTACCACATCCAATGTTTATGTCGGAACGTGGTAACCGATCCCATAATTATGCCGGAACGTGACAACTAATCCAAGTTAGTTATGCCGGAACATGGCAACCGATCCAAGTTAGTTATGCCGAAACATGGCAACCGATCCATTCAACAAACCACAATCACAATCACAAGTATATCCTCAAGATCATACATTTAAGTCATGATTTCATGGTAACCATCATTCATCTATCTTATTTACAACAAGTGTGATCAATAATGCAACATGCATATACATACATGTATCATAATGAAGCAAGAACAAACATACATCACACAATCATAGAATCACAACCATCACCTATCTCGAATCCAAGCTTGAATCCCCTAAGACACTTGAATATTCCCTTTCTGGATTCTTCCCGCTTGTTCGTGGTCTAAAAACATACAATATAATACGAGAATCAATAAACAATCATTAATTACCCAAATTACTAATAATTCTATAAACCCTAGATCAAACCCATGATCCCAATTATCCAAATTAAGGTTGTTTCGGCCATAGAATCTATAACAAAACCCTCTCCCATCAACATTCACCCATTCTATTATGTACTACGGATCAAAAAATGGATTCGGGGAGTGAAAAGCTTACTATTAGCCTCAAGAATGGTAAAATATTAGAAGGAGTCACCTAGGGTTCGTTCCTGTGCTCTAAAAATCAAAAAGTGTCAAATAAGGTCATTTAAGGGTTTATTTACGACTTTAAGTCACGTCAAACCCGCCATAACGCCCCTCACCCTGCTGCAACGGCCCCGCCAGAGCGATACCAATCCCGCTAAAGCGGCTTGCACGAAACCAGTGAGCTACTTAAAGAATTCCAAGACCCCCATTTTACAACACACCTTTAACCAACGACGATCAGAAAATACCCTTTACGTTAAGATCAATTTCGGGAGTTCTACTCACCTGAATTCAATTTTGTAAAATCATACGGGTTCTTTAACGAGTTATCTAACTACTCATGTAATCAAAATCATAATTAACTCACCCGATTGTTACCAGATTTCCCTACACCTTAAAGACTCCGATTTTATCCAAATCTGGACTAGGTTGGGAAAATCCAATTACTACGAAAAAGTTTTCCGTACCCAAATTCCTTTCCCACTGGTTTTTCCATAACAACAAAAATCAGTTCATTACAGATATAATCATTGATGGGGCGGTGGAAATGGAAATACTCAAACCGACTTTCAATAACATTCTAGTAGTGCCCTACCCACTACAAGAGGCGATTCTAAAGGGTAGCCTCGACGGAGTTGTAGATATGTTGCTGGACGGAAAAGACCCACTTATAGGGGCATCGAGAGATGAATCACGATAACGCAACAACAACTAGACCAACCCCGAGGATGGAGAGAGTATTCTACTATCTTATGAGGAGAAGTCAAGGATATATAGATCATGGGCCTTCTCCGTTATTATCAAAGTCCTGGGGAAAAACATCAATCATCAATACCTCAAGAGGAAATTATCCACACTTTGGAAAACTTCCGAAGAGATTGTTCGTATTGACCTAGGACATGAATATTACATAGTAAAAAATTTTAAAGAAGAAAATATGCAACGAACGCTGCAAAATGGTCTGTGGTTCATAAATGACTACTTCTTATCGGTAAAAGATGGCAACCAAACTTCGTCACCTCTGAGGCAAAGGATATTATTTCCTCCATCTGGATAAGACTCCCGAAGCTACCGACCGAATTCTCTGATCATACAATCCTAGCAAAAGCAGGAAAATATTGGGGACACTGGTGAAGACTGATGTATGCACAACGAAAACACTAGAGGACGCTATGCGTGCATTTGTGTTGAAATGGAAATGGGGAAACCAGTTAAAAAATATATATATACATTGGAAACCATAGGCAAACTATTTTCTATGAAGGATCGGATATTCCTGCAATAAATGTGGTGTCTTGGGCCACAACGCATTAAATTGTCTAGCTTCCCAATGATGCCAAGTCGAAAAGCCATGGATGCTACCATTTCCACTGACAAACCCAGAACACTCAGAAGGTAAACCAGAGGATAAAAAGGTGGCGGCAGTAGAAGAGAAATGACAAACGGTTATATTCCCAAAGAAGCAATTGGAGCTCAAACGGGACTCTAGAGTGAGTATGGAGAACAAAACATGTATTAACGTTAATTTGTTCGAAGCAAGTAGCGCTAAGTATCTCGATTCAAAAATATTTACATATAGGAAGAATGTTTCCAAATATTCTAACACTGTACGATCCTCTCTATCAATCAATTTTGGGAAAAGTCTTACTTCATCCACGGAGGATCGAACCCATAATCTCTGTAACGTCATTGATGATGATGCCATTTTGAATAATATTAATACAAAAAATAACGTAAATAGTGTGTGTACTACAACAAGCAACGTACTCAATAAGGAAAATGACAAATTAGTCCACCCACCAAACTACAACCCTATTATGTCCCCTACTATAACCCCTACTCCTGAGGTACTCTTCCACACCCCTTTGGACAATATTAATTATAGTCCAAGTATCCATGACACTACCCCCAAGATAAATCATTCACTGTCACCATATAGCTACGTGGACACTACATACCCCACATCAAATAACAGTTGTATTGATATTAACAAAACATCAAGCAAACTTGATACCCACAATATACTACCACTTTTGCCAAATATAGATCCCCTAGTGAAACTACCCCCCCCCCCTAAACTTAGCAAAATGCATTAATTTATCAGGAAGCAGCAACCCACATATTCCTAGTACTGCTTTTACTAATATATGGCATATTCCCACAAAAGGCCAAATACCTATTGCCATTAATTCTATAACTATTGAATTACCAAATCTCTAGCAAAATGTCAAGACTTCCCTTTTCATCCCAAGAGAGAAGGTAGTTTGCGAACAAATCTCATTTTTCCCAATCCACTCAGAACTCCAGCAAGTCAAAATCAAACAACCCCAATGAACATCCCGCCTCACTTCCCGATGCCCTACCCACCACTCCCAATGTTTTCGGTGACCATGGGGGAAATAGCCATTCTGATACTCAAGCACCTACCCACGACCTAACACCACACTCGTGGTTGGAAATGGGGTTGAACAATCAAGCCTTGTCCTTCTCGGCTTTGGTGGAGAGACGAGAAATGATCATAGTAGTGAGGAACCCCACCTTCGTTGCTTAGGTAGTCTCAGAGGGAATGAGACTAGTGATGGAAGCATACAACAACTTCATCTGGATGTCATCGGCTCTTCAACACCCATTTTCCATCCAGACCCCCGATTCCATTCTATAACTTCCCAACCTGGGAAATGCCTTTGTTCAACCCCCGAACCAGGTAACAACTCAAGAAGCACTATTTTATCCACTCCACTTTTTCCCTCAACATGTGATGGAAATAATAATATCGCCATGGACTAGCTATATAGCAATGATGGATCCATCCCTATCCACTTCAACAATAGTTCACACCAGTCCTGCGAGACTTCTTTTGTGGTTCCAGACCACGCAACCTCTACCTCCCAGGTACTACCACATACTGATCCTCATATATCTCTAGACAGAATAGTTCTAAATTTAGAAGTAAACCAAGATCAGAAAGAGTTAGGGGAGACCTTATCCCTGATGAGGGAAACACGAACATAAATAATAATTCTAAAAAAAGTAAAAGTCATGTTGTTCAAAGAGAGATTCGTCAAAAAATGCATAATAATATGTCCACAAAACCTAAGAAAAAGTTCGATAGACATAACAACTCCGTCCAATCAAGGGACAGGGAACTTCACATTCATTATGACCCCGACCCTAATAAATGGAAATCCACTGGTGATAGACCAAACTATGGGAATACCTCCACCACAACTGAATAGCTCTATGAATTTTATGTTATGGAGTTGTAGGGGAGTAAATGGGGCAGATTTTAGGTGAAACTTTAGGTCTCTGATTGACTGGAATAGGCCTCCACTGGTAGTCCTTTTAGAAACTGTCACAATCTGAGCCTACACCCCAGATGTAACACGATGTACAAGACTCCGAAGATCCTCATACAAGCGTCATAGCATTCATAACATAAGACATAAGAAAATGGTACGAAATTTAAAAACTTTTATCCATACAATCGAAGTCTTTATTTAAAATCAGGTGGAAGTCTAATTTTGACTCTCATGGCCATCTAATATAACTTTGAATCAATAATAGGGTCACATCCCTTCAACATAGTCCGAAACGTAAAATGACATGAAAGAAACTACTAAAGACTGATATGTCCTTGAATCTTGAGGACTCACTACAAGCTAGGAGAATAGTCAATCCAAGCTTGAATCCAAAGAAGTCACCTTAAGAACCGGAACCTACACTTTGTAGAAAAATGTAGAACAAATATGGGTTAGCACAAAAATGCACTAAGTATGATAGCCATGCAAAAATCACGATAAAAAGGACATTTTAGTTGGAAACTATGTTATATGCCAAGTATGAGAAACATCTTGAACTTTAGTATAAAGGCATAATTCACAAGCATATTCATCATGCAAACCATTATAACATAATATAACCATCATCTTTGGTAACCCTAAGTTATACTTGTGCAATGTATGAATGGCATCCCATAATACCATTCACACTAAGTATCCCTTTCAGGCCACCATAGACAAGGAACATTCACATTCGACAAGTCATATCAAGGAAAGCAACTCATAACATCATTACAAGTTAAGCATCCACCCTTACATTTAACCTTCATGTCAACATTCTTAATAGCATCATTATAAGCATATTCAATTCATTAGATATTATGACATTGGAGGAACACACCATAACCACTCTCAAAGCCTACTCGTGCAATGCATGAATGGCAACCCATACTACCACCCACACTTCATAAAACCTCTTGAGTAACCATAGCACATAACTCAAATGATGGGAATAAGACCTAACCGACATAGACAATGTGAGAAAATTATGGAATCCAGTGTCATGTCCCACACCGAAAAGAGTTGGTCTACTTGCCTAAGGTAGAACAAGTAATTTAGCTTAGGTGGATCCACTAGATATAACCTATGTGGACACATAGTTATGGGATAAGGAAGGTGTTAATAGAAACCCGGCCTAACATGGGGAGAGCTTCCACCTCACAATATCCACTCGCTGCTAAGCATTAAATTCCCAAAGAGTAGTTCATTATATTTTTAACATTATTATACATGAGAGGGATTCCATTGGCCTACTGACCCAAGGTACATTATTACACACATGAAAGGGCTTCCATTAGGTCTATCGATCCAACGTAAGTTATTAGACACATGAAAGGGCAACCATTAGGTCTACCGATTCAAGGTACATTATTAGAATAGCTCATTGAATCCTCATGAAAGGGCTACCATTTGGTCTATCGATTCAAGGTTCATCATTATAGTAGTTCATAGACTCATCATGAAAGGTCTATCATTGGTCTACCGATTCAAGCCAAAGCCTAGAATACTTCATTAATCATTTATGAAAGGGATGTCATTGGCCTACCGATTCAAGATACATCAATCAAGATCACTTTAAATTACACATGAAGAGGATTCCCTAAGCCTACCAATTTATGGTACACATATACATTGAGAACCCATGTTGTTTGAATAAAACCATTGAAAACGTTTTTAAGCATCATGATTATACAAAATCGCATAATTTGTCCATAAATGACCATGAATCATAATTCACCAACACAACTAGAATTACTAAAATTTAGGCATGGGTAATAACATTATTCAATTAATTCAATTAATCTAAATAAGACTCATTTACATGCTTCTAAAATCAATCAACCCACATTAAGATCACAATTTTACCAATTTAGGGAATCCATGGGTTCTTGGGGAAAATTTCACCATAAATCAACCATAAATCATCAATTCAATCATAACCCAACATAATTCAACCATTGAAAATGTTTTTAAAGAGAACCGATGTTATTTGAATAAAACCCTAACTTTTGGAGAAATTGTAAGATTTGAAATCTAGTTTGGAAGGGGCTCCATGGGTGAAATCTACCCATGGATGAAAACTATCATACCTTGATGAAGAATATTCAAAGAATTTGATGAAATACCCTTGATTTCTTCCAGCCCAAGTTTCAATTTTACTCTTCTTCTTCTTGGGTTTTTTTAGAGAGAGAAATATTGTGACGAAGATGAACTTTTGATTTTGATTTGGGTGTTTGTGAAAAATGATTTAGTTTGGGTGTTTATTGACTTAAAATACCTTATAGTTGTTTAAAAATAATATAAATATACCCATTTTAATTGGAATAAAAAATAAAAATTATGAAATTGCCCATCACCCAAGTGGATTGCCCACACGCCTAAACCAAAGTCCACGAGGACTTTCACGGTCAGTGGACTGCTCCATGTGTCGTGGTCCCTCTCATAGACTTGTTCCTTTGGCCCATATGGCTAAGGCATGGTCCACGAGGGCTCTTCATGAGCTGTGGAAGTTTCCACGCTCCGTGAACCCTCCCTTGAACTTGCCTACACGGCTAAGGCATTGGTTCACGAGAGCTTCCACGGGCAGTGAAGGCTTTCACGCTCCGTGAAGCCTCACATGAACAATGCCCTTCGCCCACATGGCTAAGGCAAAGTTCACGAGTTATTTCCACGGGAAGTGAAGGCTTTCACCTGTCGTGAAGCCTCGCGTGGACAGTATAGTTAGCCAAATTTTTTGGGGTTAATTTAGGGTCCTCCTCAAGGACCCTTAGTTGGTCCTTGGGGGGTCGTATCTCAACGTTTAGCCCCAAAAATCTTAATACTAAGTACGGGAAGCCATTTTACACTCTAAACCACACATCAAACTTTAAAACTCAAATGTAAGGCTCTAGTTTCACCTACTAATTTTTCCGGGTGTTACCAAAACTAAGATGCCAGATCACCAAGTTCTTGTAGAAGATTTTCTTTTTACCAAAATGGTACAAGTTCCAGCTGTGGGAAACTCATGAGGGATAGTCGTCCTTTGGGATGAATCCCAAGTAGAGGTGGATGAAATCGTGACTTCGAGCCAGGAAATACATGCAATGATCAAGGTATGTTCATGTAACGACTCTTGGCTTTTTAGTTGCATATATGCTAGTGTATGTAGAGAAAATCGTAAAAATCTCTGGAAACACCTTCAAAAAATAAAGATAACTACAACGGCATATGGCTCATAGGCGGGGATTTTAATGAACTAATGAACAGTAACGAAAAGTAAGGAGGAAGACCCATCAATAAACCTCGTACTAACGAATTCTGGGAAATGATTAACTACTGTGAAATGATTGACATGGACTTTAAAGACGGGACACAGATAAATAAGCGCTTCAAAATAAAGTCAAAACTTATTTTTGAACGCCTTGACCATTTTTTTGCCAATGAAGAGTGGGTAATCCAATTCCCAGACGCTCAAGTTCAACACTTAGCGCGTACCCACTCCGACCACTGCCCTCTTCTTTTGTCGTTATTCCAAAGAAACAATATTAAGCGCAACAAGATCTTTCGGGTAGAATCTATGTGGACAACCCATCCAGATTTCAAAAACATTATCCTCCAAAGCTGGAATGGGGAAAACAATATTTTAAAAGCAATACGCATCTTCACAAATAAAGTTACCATCTTGACTAATAATACTTTTGACAATATTTTCCATAAAAAAACAAATAATTAGGAGACTAGAAGGGCTCCAATTACATCCAGTCAAAATACCTTCAACAGTTGGAACTGGATCTAATAAAGGAATACAATCGAATACTCCATTTGGAGGAAGACTTGTGGAAGCTTAAATCTAGGGTTAATTGGCTAAACGAGAGGGGGGCCTGATACGCTCAAATTACACCTCCCTAAAGAAGCATAAGCGATCGTTATCAAGTAAAGAACCCAACTTGTAGGTTGGGGTCGATCCCACGAGGAAAATGGTTTAGACTTTACTTTAACCCACGATTATATTCAATTAGTCAAAGTATTTCCAAGAAAACAACAATTAATTAAAAGGGGGGGTTTTGTTAATCAATTATGA
>JAJOOO010009854.1:0-39500 GCA_029582685.1 Solanum piurae | reverse complement strand
GTTTGTTACAACAATTAGGTTACCATAATTTTAATTTGATAATACCAATGTGCGAAGAAAAACAGATGGGAATTTTTCAAGCATTAAAAGCGTCGGCACGGCAGCCACATAATTTCCATCTTTAAATGTTTGGTTGCTTACACCTCTACAAAATTGAAAAATTAATAACGGACAAAATTTTATAGGTACATGGTAAAAATCTGATGCTAATGTCATTTAATTATGAATTAGTTATTAACAATTCAATTAAATTCAGAATTTTTTAATAATAGATTAGTTGAGAATTATCGACACCTTTCATAGCTAACTTTATATTTTCTACTAGTATTAGTGTTACTTATATGATTATTCAGAATGAAGTTTTACCAGCTGTTCCAACTTGGAATAAAAAACACAGTTTTAGTGTTATCATGTCAACATAATTGTTGCAGAAATTTTTCAGTATTTTAATGCAATAAAAACGAAAGAAAACAAAATTAAAGAAAGGGCAAGGAATCGGATATGGGTTCAGTGAGTGGCTGTCGTTAAAGGAGAACAAAACTACATCTACATATTCCCTCGGTCTCATATTATTTGTCATTTTTCACTTTTCGAACCTCTTTTAAGCAATTACAAATAAGAAGGATACTATCTATTGATATCAAGATATAACAACTACTTAACTAGGAACTTTTTGAAAACTTTGTAATATTTATACTTTTAAAAATAATAATGTAAAAGGTAAATTGATTTTTTAATTAATTCTAGCTTGATTTATAAATTGATGAATAATTTAAAATAAATATTTTATGAACGAAATATTGAAGTAATACGTGATGAAAGGAGTATTTTCTATGATTTTTTTATAAGTTCTCATTTATTTTTATAAATAAATAAACATTAAAGATGGTCCATGCTTACTTTAATGTGAATCGTGGAGCTCAATGCTTTCTCCTTTTAAAAAATTATTGTGTAATAAATTACGTGCATATTTCACGAGATATATAGCTCGACATATTAATTTAAGATTATACTATTCAATTTTTTTCAATTATTTTTTAAATTACTTTTCTAGTTAAAATAGGACAAATGAATTAAAATACATAGAATATTATTTTATTTATTCTTATTTCTTATTAAGGGTAAACAACACAAATCCCACTAGTTTAGTACATAATTACCTCTCTTCCCTTCAGGTTGCATTTTAATTATTTTTAGAAGTTGCAATACGCCAAAATATTCCATAATTATTACAATTAAGCGTGAATTCCTTCTTAATTTATGGCGATACAATCCTTAATTAGATCAGTTTAATGATATGTATCTGAGTATCTGACTAACATGAGATTCAGATACACTTATCTAGATGCGATAGATACATGTATCTGAGGTGAAAAATATGATAGGATTTGTAATTAAAATTCTTCTATTTTTTTTATAAGGTAGTTTATCTTACTATTGAATAGCTAAATAAAGTATCAATAGTTAAATTTAGATTTTAAAATATAATTAATAAAATTAATTTAGTTAATAAACTTTTAATTAGCAATATGAGGAGCGGAGCCAGCATACATTTAGGATTCATCCAAACCCCCTTCGGTGGAAAATATTATTATCTATATATGATTAATTTTTTTTATGTATATATAGTAGATGTCGAACCCCTTCGATTAGTTAGTGTGTTTACTTCTTTAAATTTTGAACTCTCTTATTAAAAATTTTAGCTCCGCCACTGAGCAAGACATAAATTCATACTTCATAAACATTACTCAAACGATGTTAGGTAGAGAAGTTGTTCATGGCCATGCCATTATAGATTGTCACTTGTCAACAAAGTGCCGTTTCGAAACCTAAATGACGGGGAAAAAGTCAAATGAATTAAAAGCACAGTTTCTTTATGCGGAATAGATCATTAGGCTATCGGTCCGGATAGGGGTGGACATTCTATATTCAGTTTGAAATTTTTAAATTTTAAATTTATAATTTGGTAGTTGTTAGTTAAAGTTGATATCAAAAATCAGATTTTTAAATTTCAATTCGATATGACATTTGATAATATCGTGTTAAAGTTGTAGTTGATTGTATCACAAAGTTAATGTTGTTGCTCAAATTATTTTTATTTTTCTATATAGAGGTATGACATGATTAAAGATTAACAAGTAAAAAGACATTTAAAAAAATAAATTAACATAACTAAAAAACATATAATTGAGTTGTTTATGTTTAGTCTTTAACAATAATAATAGAAAAAAGTCTTTAACTTTCGCTCTGAACTTATTCTCACGAGTAATAGACATGTTGATATATGACCTACTTTAAATAAATAATTTAATATTTAAGAAATAATAAATGTTAAATATTACTAATGTCTCATACCAAACTCAAATTCAAATGCCATAATATTAAAATTTTACTCTCAAATACCATACCGAATATTAACTTCAAAAACTTCAGTATGATAATATGATTTTCGATATTTTATATCCCACCCTAATCAGGTATCACTCTTTGAATTCTATATAAGTTAAGTCAATCGATATTTATTTTTTTCCATACTTTAATTGTATAATTAGTTTAACGTGTTATTTTTTGTTGTAGTCTAACGGGAAACAATAGTTAAATAGGGATAAAAAAGCCATATGGTGCAAATATTTCGTTAACAACCGTTCTACTCACCCAATATTAACGAAGATGTGGTAGAATAGATGAAATTGTTTTTCCCTATATTAATGAAGATGTGGTATAATAGATGAAATTATTTTTCCCTATATTTATAAAGATGTGATTAGGGATGTACAAAACCGAATCGAAAATTGAACCAAATTGCAAATCGAACAAAAAAAATCCGACTAGTGGTTTGGTTTGACTTGGTTTGGTTTTAACTAAAAAAAACAATCTAAGATCAAACCAACCCGACATTATATATGTAATTTTAAAATTTTATTTTATACATAAAAATATTTACATTGATATAATTTAAAAATATTTCTTATACTATTTCATAGTTTTTATCTTTTAATATATTATTTCAAATCTACCTTAAAATTCGAAATGGTTCAATAAATATTATAGTTCATAGATGTTGATAATTATAATAAAACTTAAATCAAAATCAAATTAATACTAATGCAAAAAAAAAATCAATTCAACACTAAGAATGACAATAATATTAAATATTTGTTCTTTAGTTTTACATTGATTTAGACAATTAAAATACATAATCTAATTTTAATTTTCCTTAAATATTTAGCAATATAACTAATACTTATTAAACTTATTTTAGCATGATTTAGACTTTTAAATTAGAAAAAATTATGTGGTTAAACAAACTTATATTACTTAATTACTCATCATAGCTATAGTTTGCTATAATTATCACTCACGACTAACATTATACATTAATTACGCGGGCTGACTTCGAGTTTGTATAATTAGTCACGTTTGTATATGTATAATTCGCCAAAATATACAAATACATATGTATAATATACAATTATCTAACCTATATACATATACAATTCACCTCTCTCCCACTCTCTGCCCTCTCTCGCTCGCCTCTCTCCTCCCCTCTCACAATCTCACTCGCCTCTCTCCTCCCTCTCCCAATCTCGCTTTCCATATAAACAAATGCATATGTATAATATACAATTATCTAACCTATATACATATATAATTCACCTCTCTCCACTCTCTCCTCCCTCTCCAAATCTCGCTTGCCATATATACAAATGCATATGTATAATATACAATTATCTAACCTATATACTTATATAATTCACTTTTCTCCCACTCTTTGCCCCCTCTCTCTCGCCTCTCTCCTCCATATAATATATAGTTACGAATTGTAATTATCAAAATATAGCTATGGAGAGTAATTGAACTATTTTTGAATGACTATATGTGAAAATTCCCCTTTAAATTATAATCATTTTCATTATGACTTTACAATATTTATTTTATATGAATTTCATTATTATTTTTTATTGAATATTTTTGTGTCATCTCACTCATCTTATATTTTGTGTTATTTTCTTAAAAAATACCTTAAATAATTATATTTTGATTTGACTAAAGAAATATTTGAAGCACAAATTAATTATATGTTTGTATGCAAATTTTACCAAAAATCTGAAAAAATCCAAAATTTATTAATTTGATTTGATTTATAAATTTAAAAATTCAACACAATAATTTGATTTGGTATTTGAAAAATCCGAACCAACCTGAGGTTGAAAAATCCAAATTTTATTAGTTTGGTTTATAAATTTAATTTTTTTACACAAATGATTTGATATTTGAAAAATTCGAATCAATCCAGTCATGTAGTGATACAGTAAATGAGATTGTTTCTACCTATATTAACAAAGATGTGGTACAATAGATGACATTATTTCTCCAATAACTAAAAATATTTTACTATAAATATCAAACACCAAATTAAAAAAAAAAACAAAAAGGTTCCAATAAGTATTTATAGAGTCATGACATGCTAGATGAATCTAAGTTCAAAAAATATATGATTGAATTAAGGGAAAAGCTATAGATATCTTTTGAGCTATAATTGAAGTTTAGTGACACTTTATTTTTATAGAGGTACTATTATCTCCTAATTTTTGTTTTAGCACAGAATGAACATTATACACACATTATGACGTGTACTTCCATTCCATAATCTTTTAAACTTAAATCAGTTTTTTCTTTTATTCCAATTCCAATATATAATACATTCAACCAAACCCAAATGTTAAGATGAGAAATAGGCTTAGAAGATACAAAACAAATATTTATAAATAAAAAAAGACCAAAAGGACCAATACACTATTTGAAAAAGTTCAAAAATACTCTCATTCACCTATTGAAAATATCCTCAATTTAAAAATAAAATAAAAAAATACCCCTCAAATAGTCAAGAAAGTATTTTTTCTGACCATTTTCCATTTATAAATTCTGGGTTTGAATCATAATAGTTTAATAGATATTCTAGATCATAAGTTTTTGTTGAGAATAAAAACTGGAGAACTATTTTTAGTTATTGTTTCAAATTGTTTACTAAGACTTGATAAATGATATTGTTGCTGAAATTTGAACACGATTAGGCCATTACAATTTGAGCTTTTGATTTTTATTTGGAGTCTGACTAATTCAAATTCGATATAACACAAGAATAAATGGCCATATAAGTTAAAAGCTTAGAAATAGCAAAAAAGAGCCAATAAACTAAAAATGTTATAGTTCAAAGAACAAATGTATCAAGACGAAGTAACCCAGAAAACAAAATCTGGGCATAAATAAACCTTCGAATTGAAATAAATATATGCCTCCAGAACAAAGCTACAAGAAATCGATCTCAGATCTCTACCCTTGTAGCTGAAAGAAGAGGCATTTTTAATAACAAATAAAAAATAAATAATTTATAAAACTCATAAACTCTATATGAACTAAGATTAACAATCGATTTCAATGGTGGAAGCTGCTTCTCTTTTTCGATTTAACAGAATACAGAGGCCATTATTTATAAGGAGTGGGGCTAGGGTTTTCTTATGAATCACCTTTGATGAAAAAGGCCTTGTTGTTGCTTATAATAGCAAAATACTACCTCAAGTTTCTATTATGTTAGAAAGGCCCATCACTTTGTAATTATGTGCGTTTGGCATAGAAGAAAACATTTCTCATTCCATTGGTCGGATAAAATTTTTGACAAATATTTTCTCAAAAATAAGTAAATATTTATCATATATGAGATAATAAATAAGAAACCAACTTGTTTTAAAAAAAATATTTTTTTGTGGGAGATATTCTCTCTCTCATTAGTTTTTAAAAATTATTTCAATCTTCTTTTTTCTTCTCGAAAAATTCAAACTCAATTACGGAGTAAAGCCTTAAATTTGTTTCAATTAAGGTTTTGAAACAAATAACTCAAAACAACAACTATAATGAAACAATATGATAATTGTGGTAGACGAAATAACAAATACTAGAAAATTGAAGGTTAAGAAACTACAATATTAAGATAAATGGACAGTAACAAGACAATGCACTTGCAACCTACAAACCTTCTATATCCTAATCGGTGCATGATACCATTATTACTAGAGAGTTACATTATTTTGAAAATCACTTTTCGTTCCAATTTTATGTATATGTAACTAAAAGTTCCATCTACAATTGACACCCGTACACTACGATAAGTATGTAGAATTTTTTTTCCCTCTATTTATTTCTTTATATGGACTTTCACAGCTGAGCATAATTTGATAATAGTGTCATCCTCTTAGGGCTATTATTAAAGATTGCAAATATTTATTACAAAATGAACAAATCACTATCATATACACATATGGAGGGAGGGAGACAAATCAATATGTAGATTTTTGACGAACTAAAGTTACAAACATGAAGAAGATCACTCAAGGATGACGGAGGGAGGCAAATCAATGTGCAGATTTTCTGACAAACGAAGGTCATAAACATGAAGAAAATCACTCAAGGATGAGGGAGAGAAACAAATCAATGTGCAGATTTTCTGACGAACGAAGGACACAGACATGAAGAAGCTCACTCACAGATGACGGAGGGAGCAGGCAAATCAATGTGCAAATTTTCTAACGAACAAAAGTCACAAACATGAAGAAAATCAATCAAGGATGGGAGAGGGAGGAAAACCAATGTGTAGATTTTCTGACGAATGAAGGTCACAAACATGAAGAAGACGCGCTCAAGGATATGGAGTTTACCCAACTCACAAACTTTAAGCCATATAGCTTATGAAGGATATTAAGAAATGTATTTAGTTTTCCATTGTACCCAAAAAAAGGAAAATAGGAGGAGAGATGTGGAGGTTGTGTTTTTGTTAATAGGAAGAGAGACATGAATATTGCAAAATGATTTATGAGAAATACTATCCTTCCCAGTTTCCATTTACTTTACTACTACAACAACAACATGTCCAATGAAATCTCACAAAGTGGAATCTGGAAAGGATAGAGTGTGCACAGACCTTACCACTACCTCGTGGAGGTAGAGAGGCTGTTTCCGTCTACTTTGGGACTGAGAAAACAAAACTCAAAAAACATTACGAAAAATTTGTCTCTCTTTACCTGGAGATGTAACAATATTAAACAAGATTCTAGCGACGAATGGGAAAAAGTACTACTACTAAATGAATACGAGATGTGACTAATACCGAAGGATAAATGAAGCATTTTCTCCTCTTTCCTGAGGAGAAGTGACCACAGAAATGCTCTTGTTCTTTAGAAAGGGAACATAAAATAGAAAAATAAACAAATATCATCGGTATCAACAAGCGTTCATCGCTACTTACAACCATGAAAATGCCAAAACAAATTTACAGGGGCTCCACTTACACATACTCCATTTGTAAATGGAGATTTAGACCTATTCAGTTGCTTAAGAAACAAACACCAGATGTACAAGACCCAGAGACTAATAAGGCCTCTCTATTGAAGTAAAAATATTGAACTTCACATGGCCTGCTAGCTTCACTATCTACTTTTAACTTGAACAAATACATCAGACGATGTAAATGACCACTCCGATTGTTCAAATGAACTATGTTTACCTGATTAACAAACGCCTTTTCTTTATATCTTATGGTTTTTTCTGTCATTCAACTACACCAGTCTTCTCCCAAGTTTCACTCAAGCGGTCACAATTTCGATACCCTTGTACATTTCTAGATTATACTGTATGCTAGTCACACTTATTTATCTGAAAGTATAAGAATATGGTATGACAAGTTTATCACCTAAATTTGACGACAACACAAGATATGTCATCTTTGCTGTCTCTCTTCAACGCTTCAGCTGTTAATTGCTTGGCTGCTTTCTGGGGATCTTTAAAGCATCTAGCTACATCAACCGCCTCTTGATTAGACATCACCTGAATTAATATAAAGTCAAAAAGACGAACTCTTGATGACAGTTCATGCATCAGAAAACTGAGGAAAAGACGCACACCTTCCAGAGACCGTCGCTTGCAAGGATAAGAACTTCACAATTGACATCAATATGCATATCAAGAATGTCGGGATCTGATCGTAAATGTGATTTGAGACTCTTATCTCCAAAAGCACGAGAAACAGCTAGCTGCCCATTCACCCTTGCAACATCACCTGATAAAAATGCAGAAAAGTCATCAATAAAAAATACATCAAGTTTGTTTCCTGAAGAACATAAACCAATTTTGGTAATACTTCCAGATACATAGAGTTTCACTGTTAGGCCCTTTGAACCTCCATTACACCAAAAAATAACCTCCACCACTACTACTACTTAACTAAAAAGCACATACAGTGAATGGATGCAGATGCACGTGAAGCTACTATGACCAGCAGTGTAAGCAAATTGTTCAGAAACATAGGAAAACAAACACGAATATACTAATGGCAAGCAGCAAAGCAAATAGGTCACAAGCATAGTGCAAAATTATTAGCGATAAGTTTCTCCCAGTGCTAAATGGTGCATTTGAAGTGTGTTAACTTTGAGGAGTGTAACAGAACATGTTTCTGCACTAAAGAGCTATGTTGCTCAGACTCTTCAAAATGTTGCCACACTGTCGGATCCTCCCAAATGCACTGCTTTCGGAGGATTCATCATGCACCCAGTGGCATTTTTGAAGAGTTTGAGCAACATAGCTAAAGAGTACAGAGAGTCAATTTTAGCTACTTGCAAGAAAAATGAAAGGATATGCAAGTGTTATAAATACAGATGGGCTCAAGCAACAAGATTTCATTCCAACGCGCAGAAGTAGAGTTACAAGCTTATAAACCTACTGGTTGATTGAGTGAAAGTCCCCTCTGTTTACACTAAATATAACAGTAGCCCACAATTCTCGACCTGACAAGAAAAGAGAAAGGAGAACAGAAAAAATGGAGACAATTAAGATAAGAAATAGGGGTATCTACACCTACTGAGCTACCTGTATCCTCGTACTTGCAATTGATTAGAAGTCCATTGGCAACAATCAACAGTACCGGTAAAAATTTAACTATAAGGAACTTAGAGACAGATTACAGTATTAATGATTAAGTCAGGGAGTTGGTGAGAGCTGTTCGCCTATTGTTAGGGATATTCCAGGATTTTTTTAAGACAATAAACACAAAGTTTTCCAAAATCTCAGCTAAACGCTCAGATGTATAAGGAAAGTCATTAGAAAGGGTTTTCCAAATCCTTAAAACTTTCTAGCTAAGATAGGAAGCCTATAGTAATAGAGCTATCAAACCGAGTAAATGTTCATTTGCATGCTCTCAAACCACAAGAGCTTGCATCAATTATTCAACAAATGATGAGCGGATTTCACTGATCTCATGAAGATTTGTCAAATAGTTGAAGGGACTACAACTATACAGATAAAGACAGATCCACCACTACCTATGTGGGACAACCTACACGGTCATACCGCTTAAACTAATCTTGCATCCTGTTGAGAGTCAAAAGAAAAGAAGAGAACTCTTTTTGGAGTTGGTCGCGTTACAATCTATAAGAAGAGCTCCTTATATAGAAGTCTTATGTTACATACAAAAGGGTAAGCAATTATTTGTACTCCTGACAAGGTAAGTAAATATGTATTCAACGCTTTTGTTTATAGAAGTGTGTCAAACTTTCTCTAATGCCACAATAAGGAAATTTTCTCTCGTAAGAGAGAGTTGAGAGAAAATGGCAATAAATATACCAAGCATTTCCCTAATTTAAGTAATAGATAGGATAGGGACAAATCAACCACAAGCAGCTATAGATTGGAAGCATAGGCAATCTAAGTTGGGCAGACTCTTCACGGTGCCGCATCCTTGTCGACGCAACATGGGTGTGGGATCCTTACCCGATATGGGAAATCAATTTTCGGTACTAAAACCAAAATTGATAGAGAAACTTGAGACACATACAATGATTTCTGAAGTCAAATAAAAGCTAGGGTGAACATATAATTTAGGCATATGTTTTTTTATTGTTAAAAGATATTTGTATTAAAACCTAGGTAAAAAAAGGTGCAATAAAGATATTTATTAGAGTTTTCAAATGAATGCTTAAGGCCCTGAAGCGAGGCGCAAAACATGTTGAGCGCTTCGGCTCACTTAATGTGCACTTTACGTTGTCACCAAGGCTCTAAGACATACTTTTCCTAGTCAATGTCTCAATGAACATTTCTTGAGAAGGCAACACTTCACAATTAATATTTTACTTTAGTGTTATTTGTTTTTCAATTTCTTTGTCCATATATTTTGGACTAAACATATATGTTTGAACTTTTTCTCCAATTGCGATAGTTTTCATTTAAGCCCACGCTTTATTTGCGTGTAATGCCCTAAAGGACCTTAGAGCTTATTTGCACTTTTGATAACACCGATATTATTGGGTCAACATCACAGTTGAATGAGCAATGAGCTCAAGAAGTCTATTATGGCCTCAATATCAATTTGCAATAGCCATGTTATACAAGTAAATCAGTAAGTCGATGCATTTGTACTTAATAATTATTACATATTCAAACTTCCTCTCAAAGATTCATGCATTCCTTTTTTTCCAAATAGTCCACCATAATTTAGACATATTTTAAAAACTATTTTTAGATATTTGAATTATTTTTAGCCAAATCCCTGCACTTATATCCATACTTGGATCCATATTCCTGAATCTTAAAATTTAGATCATGAAGGATCCAATCTCTATCTGCATCCATATCAGACACCCGTACCCGAGTCCAATCAACTTATTGGGGAATTAAGTAGCTTGTGGTAAGCTATCACCACTCCATTTGTTTTTTTATTGGTGCTATCTCCACTTCTTATTTAGTCGACTCACTAAAAAAAAATTCCATTCTCAGTCCAAGTAATTCTTGCTTATATATAGTCTTCCACGTACGAAATCTCAGAGTAAACAACATTTTGGTTCAGAAAAAAACTCTCATAAACATTATTTAGTAAGTAATGATTATCAGAGCATATTTATAATTGAGTAACCTATTCAAACTTCTATTCGCAATCTCCGCATTGATCAAATGAAGTTACCAGTTTCTTTCCCTTTTTTCTTAGGGATAAAGAAATGATAGCACAAAATGTACAATAACTACTACCATATATGAAAACATAACTTTCTAGCATAGAACTACAGGCAAATAACAAATCCGGTAAATTACTGAAGTAGGAACATAACGGAATATTTGGAGTGTAAATTCAACGATACAGTGCATAAGGCGAGTGTGGAAGTGAGGCGAGCATGAAAGTGAGGCTTGATACACATGCTATCCCCAAGAGAGATAGTTTCAAGTATCTTGGGTTAATAATCTAGGAAAGTGGGGACACCGACGATGATATCACACATCGTATTGGTGCGGCGTGGATGAAGTGGAGGATTGCTTGCGGAGTCTTGTGTGATAAGAAAGTACCACATAAACTTAATGGTAAGTTCTACATAGTAATGGTTAGACCGACGTGGGGTGGGGTGGAGTATTGGCCAGTCAAGGACTCTCATGTTCAAAAGATACAATTTGCGGAAATGAGGATGTTGAGATAGATATGTAGGCATAGTAGGAGAGATAATATAAGGAATGAGAATATCCGGGGAAAGGTGGGAGTGGCCTCTGTGGTGGACAAGATGAGGGAAACAAGACTGATATGGTTTGGACATGTGAATAGAAGATGCATAAATGCCTAGTGAAGAGGTGCGAGAGGTTGGACATAATGGGTACGAGGAGAGGTAAAGGTAGGCTGAGAAAGCATTGGCCAAAGGTAATTAGATAGGACATGCTGCAACTCCAGATTACTGAGGACATAACCATAGATAGAAGGGTATGGAGGTCGTGTATTAGGGTAGAAGGTTAGTACGTAAGGAGTGTTGTCTTGCCTTTCGAGGGGTTCAGTCGTATTTTTATAATGTCTTGCTTTAGATTCCTCTATCACTTGTTGTTGATTGTGTTTAGGTTATCGCATCATTCTGTGGTTATTATTGTTCCCTTATTAGTCGTTTCCTTTTTTCATGCCTATTTTGATATGGTGTACTCGAGCTGAGGGTCTTCCGAAAATGGCCTCTTTACCTCCACGAGGTAGGGTATGCTCTACGTATACTTGACCTTCCCCAAACCCCACTTGTGGGATCTCACTAGCTATGTTGTTGTTGTTGTTGTTGTCGTCGTCGTCATCGTAATCTATAATAGTGTTGCTTTCCTTACTTTCTCCTCATCATTCAGAGGTCTATTCTCAAGTATAATATGGACTATTTGACCCTCAAGCTTCAAATAGCGTCTCTCCCATACACTCTAAACCAGTCCTATATTTGGTGGATGATTAATTCTAAGAATTTCAAAAGACAAATAGGAATATTTCCTTTCGAGACAACAAATTGTGATCATATATTTCATACAAATTTTAGCATAAACCGACCTCTTCCTCAGAAAGAGAAAGAGACCGAGCGAGGAAATCAAGGTAAGCTAAGAGAAGAAACAAGCAGACACCTTGATTCCAAGGGTGTGACCTAGTGGTCAATGAAGAGGGTAAAGCACCATGAGGTCTCAAGTTCTAATCCCAGTAGGTACAAAACACTAGGTGATTCCTTTCTATTTGTTTTAGCCTTGGTGGACAGAGTTACCTGGTACCTATTGTTGGTAGGATGTGGCAGGCATCTTGTGGAATTAGTCGAGGTGCATGCAAGCTGGTCCGGACACCACAGTTATCAAAAAAAAAAAATGGACATCCAATGAACAAGGTAACATGTCTGCTCATCACCTTTGTACTAAACCTTCGGGGACTAAAACTTACATTTTCCGAAGGCTCACCAAAGGAATCGAAAATGGAAAAAGGTTCTTATATTATTGTGTCATGTGGCATTCAAATATAAAAACTGCAAGTGGTTCAACAAGCACAAAAAGATAATGGAGGTTCAGACTATGGTACATGAGTGCATTCAAAAGCATATTTTGCATGATGTAAATAAATACAGCAGCTTTATTGGATGGTTCAAGTCTCCTCACTCCTGGAAACACAAATATAAGACAGAAAAAACAATAAACCGTGCCTGCCATAAAAAATAAACCAATGAGTATTACAAGTTAATTATTGGGAATGTCAATTGCACCAAAGATTATCTACAGAAATTTGTCAATCACTGACTACATTGCTCAGATTTCAGGAAAGCACCTGGCATATTTGAGACAAAACCTCCTCGGTCCTCAATGCTGCTTCGTTCTGTATTTGGCTCATGATCTATTGTCATCTGAATAGCTTGACCACCCCGAGAAAGAACAGCTCGTGAATCTCCCACATTAGCTACCCACAATCTTTGGCCATTTACCAGTACAGCAGTGACAGCAGTGGACCCACCTCGGCCCAAATTAGAACTGTTTGAAAGTATTTTCTGGTCAGTTTTTTCATAGGCTTTTGTGATTGCCCGTTGTGTATCTACCCAAAACTCCTCCTAGTAAAATCAAACCGGGAGATGAGATGCCAACTACTCAAAGTTTTCCACTACATTATATATTTCAAACAGCAATTGGAAATCCAGGATGCATAGAAAACTTACCTCCTCTATGATATTGGCAAACAGATGTTTCTGCAGATAAGAAGGAACCTCATCCCCCATATGACCATCATAAATAGCAAACAAGCCAAGCTCGTGTTCTTCAATACGTACAAATTTTGCGACATGGTAATCTTCCATCGCATGATCAGCTTTCCCCTTCACTAGGCTAAAACCATACTTAATATTACCCTCATGGCTTCTTCCTTTAGAGCTAGAAGAAGACTCTCCAACTACGCACTGAGTATTAAAGTAAAAGAAAAATTGAAAGAAGTAAATCCACTAAGGTGTTAGAAATAATGAAGATTGAATAAGAAGAGCAAGAATATAACCTAGAAAAGACGAGACATGAAATAATCAACTTCTAAGTGGAGCATATTCAACCCATTTTTATTAATTTGGTCCCAATTAACCAAGGATCCATCAGCCATTCACACATCATTTTGATGCAACTAACAGCATATAGTTCAATTTTCCATCAGAAGTTCCATGAAATGCAAGTAAGACAAAACCTTAGGCTATCTTCTTCTTCTTCTTTTTTCTCTTAACAAGAAACATATGCAAAACTTTAGTCATTGCACTTAGAAATCTAGTAACTAGATATCCTAAAGTAAATATAACGACGGCCAACTTTACCTTAGTAGTCAATTACAATTGTAGCATTCATAGAGGAAAGGAAAAAGTACTCTAATTCATTTGCAACATCTACTGAGTGTTGCTTATGAGTTCTGCAGAATCTCAATCACACTCAAAGCTCACTTCTTTTTTTATCATTACTGTAAATGAACTCATAACACCACCATAAAAATCATCAAATAAACATGAACAATCAAAATTAAACAAAAGCACATTTTTACCTGTCCACCAAAACAGCCCAATTTCACCATCCTAAATAATCTGCAACAAAAGTAAAAACACATCAACCAAATTTTCAATCAAAACCCATTCAAGAAACAACCATAAACTCATGAAAATCAAACCATAAAACTCTACAACTCAATCATTCATCACAACCCATAAACCAAAAAAAGGGTAAAAACATATACTTTGAGGGTATTCATGAACTCAATCAAACTTACCAATTTTAAACTCAAACAAATGATGGGTTAATTGGGTGCTTGCATAACCAAGAACTCCCCTTTTCTTCTTCTTTTTTTCTTATGTGCTTTTGCCGAACCAGCAATGACGGTGAACAGCAAGGAAGCTAAGCTTAACACTCAAAAACCCCTTTGGCTTTACACTCAAAAGATAAAGAAAAAAAAAACTCTTTTTTTTTCTCCTCTTTTTACGTTACGAAATTTTGTTAACCTTTTGTGAATCTTGTTCTTTTCTTCTCAACCGTCTTCAGGACAAAATTCAAAGAGAGGATTTTTTGGCTGTTTACAGATAAAGTATGGAGGGGCAAAATTGGAATATTAAAAAATAAAATGTTGACTTCTCTGTTTGAACATTTCAATGTTTATTTTATGTTATTTTATTTTTGCTAAAGCGTTACGGTTTCATATACGACCAAATATTGAAGATGTGTTGTTTCATCTCTCTCGAAATAAGTGTATTTTTTTTTAGCAAAATTAAATTATTTTAAAATAATTATTTTTGATTCAGATTTATTTATTTTGTTAAATTTTGTGTCAAGTTAAATATAGAAAACAAATTAAAATAGATTATTTTAGGGAATTCAACATAATAATGACTAATTGTTTCCAACTATATCCTATATACTCCCTTTATTCCATAATAAGTACTCCAATTTTTTAAGGTTTATTTATTGTTTAAAATAATTGAATTGTTCAAAATTTAAGATGGATGTTTGAAATTTTTCTATATTTGCTCTTTCATTTATTGAAATATTATATTTTTTAGGAGATAATTAAATTACTTACAAAATTATATTTAAGATTCCATAAAAGACAATAGTAAAAAAATTATGTCCTTGAATGTTTTTCTTAATGCGTGTATTGCCTCACAAATTCAAACAATGCACACATATAAGAAAGATATTTAAGGACATTCTTTACACCATAATCTTTACGGAGTATTATTTTTTGTGAAATCATAAATATAATTTTATAAGTAGTGTAATTTATCTTATACTCCGTAAAGATTATGAATTTTTTTTTCAAGCATTCATTTTGAACTTTGAACAATTCAGTTATTCCCCCGTCCACTTTTAATTGTCATAATTTACTTTTTTTGAGTCAAACGATAAGAACTTTGACTAACATTTTACGATGTATTTTTTTATCATATTGATATGCAAAAAATTACAATGTATAGTACTTTTCGTAGTTTTTGATTATCTAAATTATTATTTAGAAAAATTAAATTAATGTAATCTAATTTCACTTGAAAAATTAGTCAAATTGACTTGAAAAAAATGCAACATAACAATTAAAAATGAACATAGGGAGTATTTTGAACAATGAAAAAGCCTAAAAAATCACTTAATATGAAATAGAAGAAGTATTTATTGTTTTTTCTTAATGAATGTGAAAAAAGTTAAAAAGACACTTATTTTGAAACGAAAAAAATACATATTTTCCTGTTCAAACTTTGAATATGAGTCACTTTTTAATAGAGACCTTCAAAATGAAATTGCTCAACATTAAACACGAATTAATTAATCCCAAAAACAAATTATGAGTGAAAACCAAAAATAAAAAAATCTACTATATGTACGACTTCAAATATATTTCTCTTTGAAGCATTCCTTACAAAATCCACAAAAATCTTGACAATTCTTGAGATCAAGTTATGCATTTTATAATAGAAATTCAGAACACAATTTTTGACCATCTACAATATGCATGCCTTTTAATATAGTATTTGCTTATAGTTAATGAATCATATTTGGTTAATTGAGTGTTGATTAAAGATCATAATTTGAATTGTAATGTACAAATGTGAATTTTAGTAGTCTCACACTAAGGTAAATTAAGAATTCGAAGATCGCATGAAAATTATTATTTTAATATAGACATTAGTAAAATTTTCAATAATAACTAAAGAATATGACTGGTTATTAATAACGTGCACACAAATATATAAGTATCGTGCAAAATATAAAAAAAGTGATTCAATTTCTAAAATGGATTCACCTCATCATTTGAGGTTAATTAGTCCTTTGAAATTAAATGCAATAATTCGGATATAATCCAGGGTTGCAGCTAGGAAAACAACAATTTCAACCAATACCCCAAGTGCATTAGTGTTCATAAGGGTGCATAATTTTATTTTATATATAAAATTAAAATAAGATTTTATAAGTCACGTGTATATATAAATTGTTTTTGAAGATATATATACACGTTGTATATACGTTAAAAAGAATCAAAATTAATGGATGCATATACAGTCTCAATTATACACGTAAGTCTGCCTCCTCACAAGTATTGTTATCCATATTTAGTGTCCAGCTAGCACGTATTGTCATGAACCTAATATACAGATATGCCTTGTGTAAGTGTGAACCGACTGACGAAAAAAATACACTTAAACAACAAAATGTGAGGCAAGCAAATGAATCATTGTGTATTATGCTTAAGCAAAGTCTATGCTTCTCACTTTTGATTCTTCTGACGTCTCATTCTTTCTTTACGTCTCATTCCTTCTTTCTTCTTGTTTCGTTGCATATTTTTTCTATTGTAAATTCTCTTTTCAGTTGATTAATAATAATTAATCTCATTGTTGTTAAATATTTTACCTATGTATATTATTCGAACTCTTCAAAAATAATATCACGTCTACGTCGGATTCTCAAAAAATATTATACTTCTGAAGAATTCAACCCACATTTCATAATACGGTTAATTTTATTAAACTCTGCATAATTACTTCTATAAAGTGCAACCTTATTGCACATTTTTTAGAACATTTTTGTATAACTTAAATGAGACTAAAAGCGTTGATTAATAATAATCAATCTCATTGTTGTTAAATATTTTACCTATGTATATTATTCGAACTCTTCAAAAATAATATCACGTCTACGTCGAATTCTCAAAAAATATTATACTTCTAAAGAATTCAACCCACATTCCATAACACGGTTAATTTTATTAAACTCTGCATAATTACTTCTATAAAGTGCAACCTTATTGCACATTTTTTAGAACATTTGTGTATAACTTAAATGAGACTGAAAGCTTGTCAATTTCCAAGTATACTCTAAGGGGTTATTATGTTACAATATATGATGTTGACCATCTATCAAGAATACATGATAAAAAGATCTCGATATTTAACACATTTAATGGAGTATGCATCTTTAGGATTAATTTTATCTTATTCACTATGAAGCCAAAAAGAAATTATTATTTATTGTATAGACAATTTCTATATTATAAACAAGCATAATTAGTCTGTGAACCAATCACAAACCTTAACTTATTGTTTACTTGTCATTATTAAATTAAATTATTCTTGAAAAAGTCAATAAGTTTGATCAAGAATCAGTGATATTTTTCTCTTTGATTTTTTATGTAATTTGCATCTATATTTTGTTACTACCAATTATTTTTCCACTAGGTCTAAATTTTGACTCAATTATTAATCTTTGTACTATAACTTACGACTAATAAAGTTCATTGAACTATTAGAGGTACATAAAAGAGGTTTAAATTAAATCGATATTATATTTATATTAATTTCATAAATGAATATATACATATTATACTTTAATATAGTTATTATAATGTAATTTTGTAAGTTATTTTAATCTTTTTCATAGTTCATGTTTCTTAAGATTATTTCAAGTTCGAATTTATAGTTTTCGATAGCATTATTACATGCTATAAACATCTAATAACTCAAATAAAGCTCAAATTGAATCTTGTTCATTTTCATCATCTCTTATTAATAATACTGGTATTATGAATTTTCTTTATCTTTATTATTGATGACACTATATTTTAGCATAATGTCAAGACTTTTAATTTTTTTTTTTGTTTAATTATATCTTACTTGGACAAAAAATAATAATTTTGGTCTTTGGAAGCATGGATTAGTTACATATTTTGTGTTGTGGATACTTAATCGGAAAGGAGCTCCAAAAAAATTGAACTAAATCAAGAAATGGAGAAGTATATAATTTTCTAAAAGTCCACATAGTTGATTTGATTTAATAAATAAAAAATTCAAATCAAATCGACTTACGTACCCTCCTAGTTGTAAGCTCAGACAAATAATTAGACGGATCGCTTGATAATAAATTGACAAACTTTTAATAGTTAACCTATTTAAAAAATAAATATAACTAAAAACAAGTAAACATAGTACAAATACAAATTAACTTCTGTGTTTGATGATTCAACTCAGATGACAAATTAAATACATAAAGTATATTGGATCAAAATAAACAATATGCATGTATCATAAGTTTGGACCGTCAAACAATTAAACCACCTTTAAAAAAAAGAAGAGGGGGAATCATTCAAATAAGAATATCCTTCCCTATTATTTATCTTATCTTAATTTTTTATTTATTTCATAATTCTCATGTTAGTGGGTTAACTTATATGGTAACTAAATGCTAATCATGGATTTTATGCCTACAACTTTTCTTCATCATATCCCATCTATGAATTATTAAAGGGCATCAATTTAGAGTTATTTAAGCTTTGACTATTGAAACATTCAAGAAAACAAAAAAAAAACAACAAAAAACTGGGGTATTAATTACCTTATCTTATAAATCCACCAAGTGATATGCTAAACTTTACGAAAAAATTATGATCATTAACCGTCCAATTACTACTATACTTGTTTTATCAGATTTCTTTTTTTTAATTAATATGCCAACGACAGTAGACATTTAAATTATGATTTGTTTCAATTGAACACATATTGTTTCTATTAAATACTTTTGGTTCAAACTCTTAATAAACTTCCACGCATCTTCTCAAGTATCTATTAGGTAGTTAAGCAAATAGATATGTTCCAGTTAAAGTTGATATGTGCAACTAAAAAAGATGACATATTTTATGTAGATAGCTTAACTACCTAATAGATACTTGAAAAGATGAGCAGAAGTTTATTAAGAACTTGAACCAAAGTGTCTAGTATGAACACTTTACCATGTGTTCAGTTCATATGCTCAACTGAAACAAACCGTAGTCCGACTTTAGATTTTGAAAGCTTTCAGTTAGTATCTGTCATCTAAGATATTGCTTCAGATTACTTATATTTTTCATGTACATACATTCTTTTAAACTTATCATTTCTACTCAACTGAAATGTTCTTTTCTTTTTTGGTGTTTCTGGCTAAACACTTGACTAATGCATGTTCAACAACAATAGGGACTAGCTGAAGTTGCAAATGATGTTGCATTTCTGTCCAAAACATAGAAGAGTCTCTCTTATTCAAGTGTAACATAACTACCTATAAGAACTGCTCGTTCAAGTACCCGAATATCTTCTGATGCATTGATATAATACAAACACACAGACACACAAGACCAAACCGGGACTGTTAACAACTCAACCTACAGCTTTCAGCTATACAGACACAACTGCCAAGCAGAACAATGAAAATGTTCAAACTAGAAAACTTATAGAATAATGACAATGTTCCGACAACAAAAATATAAGATGAAGCTGCTCAAACCACATGTACATCCGTCAAACAGAGTTTTTTTTCCCCCTCCCTAGGAGCTCCCACCCCTTTTGCTCCCTTGGTGACTCGAACTCGCAACCTTCGGGTTGGAAGTGAGGGGTGCTTACCATCTGAGCAAACAAAGTTTGAAACTATGATATCCACAAAAATCTAATTAGTTCCAGGACTTCAGATAATCGTTATTGCCATCAAAATGTAAGTAGCAGAAAAGAGAAGGAAAAAAGAGGCACAAGTGTGAGCTTGACAGAGGACTGCAACCTCTTGCTAACACTTATTTGGCCTTATGAAAAACTTCTATACTATACAGCAGATACACATATATGGTATGATAGGTAAATGGGGATGCCCGACAGATGAGGATGAAAATCCAGACGAACCACCTGATCAATGAGAGATATAGACACAAAGTGATGGCTGATCAGGTCAGGACTATGAGAGAAAGAGTGGATGAAATGCTGTACTAAATGTGCTGAGCCAAATGTCTATATTAGCCACTTGCTTCTCCACCTTGTAGCTATCGTAGCTCCACATAAATGATCACCTGTAAACAAGTTAAACAAGCCAAAGGTTAAGACATTTCCCGGAAACTTCAAGGTTGTCATCTTGAGCCTAATGCCTTAAAAATGCAAATATGCATCATAATTGTATACAGATTTGTCTGTAGATAGTTTAAAGGAAGCACAATTCATATTTGCTTGCGTTTGTTTAAATCAGACTTTTCATGTAGCACTTGTCAGTGGCCAAATTTAAATTTCATGTAATCTTTTATATTGTTGCTCATCTAGTTTTGAGTTGATTTTCTTTTCAAAAGTTAGCCATAGCTGTATCAAACATGATATGCAAGAGAAACGTACCAATGCAATTTGCAATGCTTTTTCACCAGCTAACCATAACATACAGGAAATATGAAGGACATGAGAAATATGATCAGTGAATATCTGGGACTAGTGCCATTCATGAGTAGTCATGTTTGTTTGTGATAGATGCAACGCTAATGTTTATATTCAAACTGGAATGTTAAAATTTGTCCATTTCCTCATTTTCATCTCTTTTTGATGAATGTCTTCTCCTACTGATTATTCAAGATACTCACGTAGCTTACCCTGTTTGAGAAAGCCGCTGCCAGTTCATTAGCTGGTGAGATTGTGGATGCCTTTGCAAGTAGGATGAACTGGTCCCAATACCATTATCATCACCAACATATTGGTCTGAATAGTTAGTACTTGAGGGAGACCATGTAGGCACTACACCTCCATCCCTTTCTCTAGTACTACTGGAAGATTCTGCTGTTGAATCTTCAGAGTTCCTTCTACCTACCGCAAAATTAAAATGTGGGGTGGCATTGGTTCGAGCAGTTTGCATGCCGGCTTGGTCATGCATGTCTCTCCTATGACCTTCAGCTACATTGATGTCTGTTGGAACTTCGGCCCTACTTTCCACAACTGAATTCCTAATGTCCACAGAGTTCTCTTCATCTTCAGCTCTGAACAAAGATGACGTCATGCTTGGCACCATTTGATCTTCATAGCGTCGAACAGTAACTATTACGGGGTTGTTCCTGACTGGTTCATGGTCCATTTCCATATGCATGGCCTGAGGAAATGCTATTGGGGAGTCAGCAGAGTCACCATGTCCTTCTTCCATACCATTCTCAATCGCAGCTCTTGCAGCTGCATCATTCTGCCACATTTGTGATAGGGCTTGTTCTAGTTTAACTTTTGCTGAATCAATTTCAACTATTGGAAGAGGATAATTGGAACCCAGCTCAATGCCAGCAGCATCAAGTACAGATTCTGGTGCATTCCATGGATGGTGTATCCATTCGGTGGGCAGCCTAGCAAGTTCAGGAAGCCACCGCCGTACATATTCCCCATGAGGGTCACACTTGTATCCCACAAACTGCCAGAAAGAGAACAGGTTCAAATAACTAGTCAGCCTTTACCAAGAAAATTCACATGAAGAATCAAGAACAGAAATGGAAAAAGGGATATAGAGCAAATTCTGCAGCCTCCATTTTGTTTTACATGAAAAAACAAGAAAGAGAAACATAAGGAAGGATTCCTTATATTGAACAGACACGCATATCAATACAATACCAAAAGAAGCTCGCAAACACTGTACTAATAAGTAATATCTCAGGATATAAAAGAAGCACAATTTGCAATTAGGCATTCACATACACATTCCATCTTAGCTTTAGCACTTTCTGCAAGAAGATTGAGGCCCATGAGATGTTCATGCAATGTCTACTAGCAAGTCAGTGCCTTGAAACTAACTTACAATCTGAAAATAACAATTACCACAACGTGGAAGGCTATAAGCATTCGAAGTATAGACTAGTCGTAAAGTTATTAAAAAAATGATAGTAGTCTATAATTGGTGTTCCAGCAACTCTACTATGTTAGAGAAATAGAAGAAAAGGAATTTCAACTATGAAGTTATGAAAATTTCCAATTGAAAGAAGAGATTCTCATCAAAGATTACCCTAACATACCTGTGGATTATCAATCCGATCAAGCTCACGACCATCAGGTAGGGTACCAGAAATATATTGCCAACCAAGAGCATCACTCTCAAGATCTGCATCTAACAATGTGTCCCAAAAATACTTCATTCCCCACCTCCATGGAAGCTGCAGAACCTTCACAAAGAAACTAGATACCACGACTCGGATACGATCATGAAGCCAGCCAGTTGCCCATAACTCTCTCATACCAGCATCAACCAAAGGATAACCTGTTCTACCTTGTCTCCATGCCTTAAAGTAGCTCTCGTCCACTACCCATGGGAAGTACCTTAGGTGACCAAGCAGGGGCCTTTCATGGCTATAAGGATGATTAAAACTCATGTATCTTGAGTACTCCCTCAGCCCAATGGACTTAAGGAACAAATTAACACTCTCTTCACCAGCTTTATTTCCTTCATTGGCCCAGAGAACTTGCTTGATGCGAACAAAATGGAATACCTTACGAACACTGACTTCCCCAAAATGTAAATGTGGAGATAGAAAGGATGTTGTTGCACTATCAGCTTTCCGACGGTTCTGCGAGTACTCAAGTAATGGTCCATTAACGAAAGTAGTTAGTGCTTTATCAGCATTACTCCAGCCAGGTGACCATGCCCGAGCAAGAAGTGCGTTGCTTCCTTTCTCTGATTCATCTTCAAATACCAAGTTGTCTGAAGGGCATCTTGATGCATCACCTGAGAGTTTGCACATGAACCCATGTAATAACCAAATTAAAATCTAAACCAGTGCTCCTATAAGTACATTAATACCATCCTAGGAATTTGTTTTAACCCTTAGCTTATTAGTGACAGCTCAAACATCTAGATGTTCAGCATCAACTTTCTACTTTTGAAGGACTTGAATACCTGCCAACATGCACATTATGCACCATGTAGCGATCTCCGAGCTTAGAGTGTAGCAACACGTTCATTATGGTGCAATGACATCAATTTTCATCTGACAATTAATATATCTATTACCTTGAGGGAGATCTCCTAATTTGTGTGCATCATTGGTGGAACATAACAGTAAGCCAAGAAACAACAACAACATACCCAGTATAATCCCACAAGCCGCATCTGGGGAGGGTAGAGTATACGCGGACATTACCCCTATGTTGTGGAGGTAGAGAGGTTGTTTCTGAAAGACCCTCCATGCCCTACTAACCTTCTACCCTAAGCACCGTATGTTGAACAAAATATGTACAAACAAGAATAGAAATTTATCCAGAAAGACAACAAGATATAGGAGAAGCTACAAACCAGATATAATCCTTTTAGGAGGAAGAAGTGGAGCTTCTGGATCATAAGGCATGCTAAGGCATTTCTCCCAAAAAGCAGAAAATGTTGTGAACGGGCAACCTTCATCGTCATTAACTTCCCATGGTTCATAGAGCAAATCAGCATTAAAGGAACGCACAGATATACCTTGAGCAGTTAAGATTTCTTTTGTGCGATGATCTCTCACAAGTGAAATAGGATCTAAAGCAAAAGAAGTTAAGGTGTTGGTCAGGATAAGGCAGAGGATGAAATTGGCTGAGCAAAACTATGCATCTTTTAAATCCTTCTACTGAAAAGAGATGCTTAAAATAAAAGCTATCCATATCTATTACTAGCAATTTTCC
The DNA here is from genome assembly GCA_029582685.1 of Solanum piurae. Lineage (NCBI taxonomy): Eukaryota > Viridiplantae > Streptophyta > Magnoliopsida > Solanales > Solanaceae > Solanum > Solanum piurae. The sequence goes on along the minus strand of JAJOOO010009854.1, from coordinate 15,252 downwards.
ATTCAACCATGATCAGATCAAATGCCAAGCAACACCCTTTCTGCTTCTAATAATCAAATAATAAGGATATGGAATATGTTTAGTACAACAAATCCAGATTACTGTAGTTTTAATTCAGGCACTAAACAAATTAGTGGCTAGAGAATGCAACAAGCACTGAGGATTGAGCATAGCAAAATCTATTGCACCTAAAATTCATTAGTTAATGAGGAAGACGCATACTAATAATTTATTATTTGCCAGAAGACAACTCAATATTTTATTCTTAAAAGGACATACAGGAAGCACCAATCCCAATTAAGCCATCCCAACAATATAGTACTATTAACTTTTAAAACAACATAAAGAATAATCAAATCAAACAAAATGATTACAAAGGAAAAACAAAAAAGGAACTAAAAAAGTGGTACTCTTATCTTTTAAAGAAAGAAAACCACAAAAAATGGAAACAAGTACTAACCATACAAATGATTGAAGAAGAGCTGAGTAGCACCAGTAGATTTAACAACTTCAAGAAGAGAAGAAATACTATCAGTAGATCTCTTTGTAATAAGGGAAGTTCCAAGACTCTTCAAAGATGAATCAAGATAAGCCAAACTCTGCTTAAGCCACCATCTTGATACTCTACCAGGATAATAATGCCCTTCTTCTTCAGGAGCATAAATAAACACAGCAATAACTGCCCCTGCTCTAACTCCAGCAGCCAAAGCAGGGTTATCTTCCACTCTCAGATCCCTCCTAAACCATACTATGCTACAACCACCACCTGACATCTCCCTTCAACAACACCAAAGACTACTCTTTTTCTCTCTCTCTATTTTTCTCTCTTTCTATGTAAACACCATATTATTGAGTCTTTCTTGGACAGAAGTATATTGGGGTTAATCTTATCTATACTTTGACTGTTCCCTGTAGCTTTCACTGAGGAGATAAAGATGATTTTTTTAGGAAAAATTCTAGTAAAGAACCTAACTTTAACAAACCCCAAATGTTATTCTTGGATGAATGATGAGATGCTATTATTCTGAAGTTACTATAGGCATTGGCCACCCAAAAAACAAACCCCTCTGTAGAAAGAGGGAGGAGAAAGTGAGATTGAGTGTGATTGGTTATGGTGGTGGGGTAACATGAGAACTTATGGGAGATTTGCAACCACAACTTTATGGTTTTTCAAGATTTTATTTTTATATCTTTCTTTCTTATCCTAAGATAAGAAAGGAAACAAAATTCCACCAAGCCTCTATCTCTGGTGCCTTCTCTAACCCCCTCTCTCTCTTTGATGACAGGGTGGAAAATTCCTGTTAAATTCAACATTGGCTTTCTTAGGTATAAATAAAGTCATAAAATTAAATGTTTGATTTTCTTGAATCATTGCAAATTGAAAATGATTTGAGTAGCTTATGTTTTAATAGGAAATGAAATGACACTGTTCACCTTATAAGTTGTAATATACACTTTTTTTTGGTACATTGAAAAAAGACTAAAATAATTTTGTGTCTTTCAAAAATAACACATTAATAAAGGTTATGTTAGCATTCAATAAATATAATAATATCTTCATTCTTACTAATATACACTTGCCTAATGATATGTCAAAGTTTTGCCAGCTTTTATACAGGTAAAAGGGGGCAAAGTTTGATTCACTTAAACCTTTTTTTGATAGAATCTGATTCTAGACCACAAATTTTGTTACCCCCATTATAATATATAGTGTTTGGACATTTTATAATATATTTTAATTTAGTTTTTCCGACCAAGTTGGGATTGTGTGAGAAAAAATTGGGGAGTTGGAAGGGGACATGAAGCATGGGTAAGAGAAGGGATAGGAGTGGTGACTAATTTGGATTTGGTATTTTTCTAAAGGATGTGTGTGTGGGCCTTTTTCTTCTTTTTCATGAATGGAGGTATTAGATGCCCATTCATTCATCTGTTGCTATTTAAAGTCACTTGTAATGTAGGTACCCCACCCACCCTAACTTACTCATATTTTCACATGCTCTTGTATGCTCTTCTTATGGTAAATTTTCAGTAAAAGGGTAGGTGAGATGGGAAGAGAATTACTGAGAAATCGAACTCTCGCAAATTAGATTAAATCTTATGAGTGGTCTTTATTAGAATCCGATTATAATAAATTCACGCAGCATAGGCTCCATTTAGGGAGGTAAGTGAGGGGGGAAGTGCTTCCTAGCAGGATGATACTTCTTTATAGAAGGTTTCTTACCACTAGTATAATTGAAATTAAAATGGCGCATCTATTTACTGCTGCAAACCTATTTAAAGGTGCAAATTACATGACTCTAGGGGACATGAGTACATGTCACTTTCTCTTGAGCAAATTATGTTGTTACCTACTACTATCATAAATATATCTGTATATGCAAGTAGTGGGAGTTAATTTTCAATGCTGTAAAGAGACATACAACAAAAACAGTGTTTTCTTTTGTTTACTACTCCTAAAGAAGGTTAAAAATACAACTCTATCCGTGTAAGTTTTTCTTTTGGTTTGCATACTAAATTATTGTGGAATTATAGTTATCAAGTTGTAGTCTTTAAACTATTTTTTTCCACCTAAGAGGTGGAATAAAATAACATCAAGTTTGATGAGGATTATAATCTTTGGATTAATTTGTTACAACTGGGAGATGGAATAATATAATATCAAGTTTGAAGAGACAAATTAAAATAGGATATTCAAGACTGAATTTGATATTAAATTTAACTATATTTTGTTTGATGAGATAAGGTCAAGGTCGAGGTTAGGAGTCTGATCTCGGGTTGGATCAGGGTCGGGAGTCTGATCATGGATTTGTGTCAGGGTCAAGATTCTTGTGTTGGGTTGAGGGTCGGGAGTTGAGGTTGGAGTTAGGAGTAGGTTCCCAAATCAAAATCAATAGCTAGGTCCCATTAATCTTGAGGTCGAGTTCAGGGTTTGATCATGGGTCGAGTCAAGGTCCCGATATTGTGGTCAAGATCAATTTCAGGTCAGGATTGGGAGTCTTGTTCCTAATTGGGGTCATGGTCAGAAGTTGGATTTTGAATTGGGGTTGAAAGTTTGATCTCTGGTATGGGTTGGGGTTAGGAGGCGGAACCTAGGTTGGGTCTCGAGTTAAGGTTGGGAGTCCAGGTTGAAGTCAGGTGTAGAGTCTAGGGTTGAGGTCACATCCCGAGCCTACATCCTGGGCGAAACTGGCACTTGAGAATCATTGCTCTCCCCAAGCGAACCCTTGGCCTGGCTTAACTCATAGCAGAAGACTTAAATAACAAGATATTAGTCTTAAAAGATAAACTTATGAAATAACTTAGAATGTCTTAAAAGAACATTCAACTAGCCAAGATGGCAACTCACATCTCAAAACATAAGCCAATAATAAGATAACGACACATGAACTACTAACTGTCTATGAAGCCTCTAGATACTAAGAGGGATGTCGGGACAAGACCCCCGATCATCTTAACAACTGAAATAGCCAAAAGCAATAAAACAAAACATAACCAAAGGGGATCCTCCGAAAAGCAAAGAGGCTCACCAACTGACTCTGAGTACTCGAATGGATCAACGAGACACTGTATGCTGATCCTAGTTACTTGTATCTGCATTATAAAATGATGCAGGACAAATGGCATCAATACATTGAATGTACGAGCATGCGAGGGGAAAACTAAACATGACATAAGCTTGAAAGGAATCTGAAAAGAACACTTACCTTAACTTTACTCAACTCATGGATACTCAACTCAAATGCAAAGTAAAACAACAATAAATGTGCAGTTTATACAAAGCATTTAAAACAGTAGGTGACAACTCAATGTGTTAAAGAAATACAATAACAACTCAGTTTACATATAAAGTAATATAATAATGTGGGAGTTTCTCTAACCGACAACCATCACTATGAGCTAAAGTGATGATACAACATCTCGTCCATGCTGCTAGAATTGTCATATACCTTGTTGTGATATAGAACACCTCAACTAAGTGGATCCACTAGTCTATGCTAAAAAACACTAAGAAATCATCTAAAAAGTATGACCCTTTTTTACCTACGATGGCTACATGATTTATGGAGACTTGAGTTATTGTGAACTCGTCCCCATATCGGTGCTCAATACTACTCCCAAAATATACTCAGCTCAAATGTTTAAAAACAAAATTATTTCTGTGGTTTGAGATAATTACTCAAAAACTAGCTTAAAGACTCTCTTGGAAATCGGTGTTTTCTCTCTTGTTTAAATGTGAAAACATTTACTCTTTTGGGAATACATAGTCCCGGTATACTCTTTTGAAGAACAAAACTTTGATCTTTACTCTTTACTCAACTCAAAACTCAAGTCTTAAAAGAAAGTTAAAACGTTTGCAAACGACTTTTGAAATGACTCTAAAAACTCTCTAGACTTGGCTCTTAACTTTCCTTGAATTTGAATTTATGGATTCAAGGATTGTGATTTGTGATATGAAGGATCTCATGATGTTTAAGAGTGTTTTTTATAGTTAAACATGAGAAGCGATCAAGAAATCATTGTCTGGAAGCAAGTCCGCGACACGGAGATGCATTTAATTATTTAGTCGCGAAATAAATTTTGAGGCAGAATGGTCCATGACGCGGAGAAATTTATGTGAAAATGGAGGGGTAGGTCCACGACGCGGACTGGGTCTCCAGATTGGCCGACTTTTCCTTCTTCGTTTTCTAATCCCAATTCGCCTAAATTCGATTCTCTTCTCAAAATCTCTTTAGATTCAAGTACCCAAAATAAATACACAAGAATCTAACTCAAAGTAACTCTAATGATCGACATTAAACTCTCAAGAACTCCTCAATCTCAACCCAAATTCAAGAACGAGAGTAATTCAAGAATACAACTCAAGAACATCAAAGTCTAAATCTTTTAGGACGAAAATCATATTGAAATAAATATGTTTGGCGCGTGGGTGAACGAACCTAACGCTATGTGAACTCACATACCTCGTAGGATCAAAATCCTTGACGAAATCCGCAATCAATTCCTTACGAAGATGACGAATCTTGATTTTTCTCTTCTCTTCTCTCTAAAGCCCTAGCGTGAATTTTCAATTGTGCAAACTGAACCAATTCAGTTTTGACCCTAATTAATTCACTAAAACGAATTAAATCAAGTGGGTATGGAAAGACCAAAATACCCCTTAAAAAATCTGGTTTTGACTTTCCTTATCTAGACAACCCAACTTCAAATGGGAATATCTCCCTCATACGAACTTGAAATCGCGCAAACTCGGCGGCGTTGGAAAGATAATTCAAAGATCTTTCCTACGGTATCTTATAGAACACCTAACTCATCCTGAGATAGAAGTTATGATCGTTTGAAGTTTACCCAAAACTCCAACTTAACATAACTTAAACAAATTTCCAGATTTTTCATTCTTTTTGAAAAAATGACTCTTTCTAATTCTAGCTCTTTCACTTAGCGAGATGTTACAGTTAAGGTTAAGCGTCAAGTCGTCATGATATTGAGGTTGTGGTTTGATCCAAGGTCGGGGACATGTCAGGGGATCCCAATATCAGGGTCATAATGAAATTTCGAGTCAGGGCTTGAAGTCTTTTTACCCAAATCGAGATCAGGAGTCATCTCTGGAAAGGGGTTTGAGGGTTCGATCATGCGTAAGGGTTGGGGGTGAGAGTCGTGTCCTAGGTTGGGATCGGGTCCCTAATCGAGAGTTGAGTTTCAAATTAGGGATAGGAATCGGGTCCCAAGTTGAGGTCGGATAGTAATGTTGGAAGAAAAATGTCTTCCTTACTTCAAGTAGAAAAGTCATTCACATTAAATTGAAAGAAATTTAGTCAACTTGAAAAACATTTAATCCAATCAAACACGACAAAATTGAAAAATACCTTTCTTCATACAACATGCACTCTAAGTTTAAAATGCAATTATTAACACTTAAAATTATCGTTATAAAATTCAGAACTTGCAAAAATGAAAATCCTTACTCCACCTAATAGCAATAAGTGAAAGTGTCATTTGCACTAATAATTAAGGTGGTTCTTTTTATGAGTTGACATGTACGTATGGAACTGTTTCCTAGTCCCTATTACTATATGTAAGTGGTATTAATAATTTTTCCATCTTTGAGGCAAACCAATGATGTGAGTGAGTCACATCAATAAACTCACTCATACCAGACTTCTTTTAAAGAATTCACCAGAAAAGATCTAGCACACACACACACTTTGCTGTTCTACATATGCTTTGTTTACATATTTAAGTCACATTTTTATTAGCAGTAGAAAACTAAAAATAAGAGTTATATGAGAAATTGCAAATTATGATGATATGTGGAATGAGAAGATAAACAAATACACTAAGAGTTATATGAGAAATTGCAAATTACATATGATGATATATGGAATGAGAAGATATATAAACAATTACAGTGTTACAGTTTTAACAGAAAAAGATCAAAAATACTTCTGAACTACAGAAAATAGAACACTTTTATTCTTCGTTATCTTTTGATATTAAAAATATTCTAATCATCTAAATATTGGACCACACTTGCTCCTATTCACAGTCAGATCAGCTTCAGCTTCCTAGTTAATTTTTGTATCAAAATCAAGCTATATTAATTTGTGGATTCTTAAAGTGTGTGTTATTTTCTTTTTTAGCCCGGTCCAATTTTTCATGGCATATACTTTTGTCAATCCCCTTTTTGTTTTTCCAATTTCTCCTAAAATGCTCAAAGGTTGCTCTTTTAAAGTTTTCTCAGTTTCAATTTACGTGATATTCTTCAGATTTCGAGATTAAAATAAATTTTGCAATGTTTTCATATATATATATATTTTGAATTGCCAATTATTTTGATGTCTGAAAGGCGTAGTCGATGGACAACATATGAATATTTCTGTACTACTCCTTGTTAGTCTTGAGGGACTGAGAAAGCTAGATTATCTGAAATATGATTATCAGTTCAATAACGTAAATTATAGTATTTTTATGTAGTTTCCTAATTAATTTTATTTTAAAAAATATAAAAATTCATTACCCAAATTCATGAGCAAAATTAAACCATTTGACTCTTGAAATTCAAACATACCAATAGATATCGGTGGCAAAAATGTCTTTTTTTTTTTTTTTTTTATAGTTCAAGAATATTTTGGCCCTTTTTCCCTAATTTTTAAAATATATATACAATTTGGTACCCCTCTTAAGAATTTTTAAGACTTTTGATACTAATTAACCTTTGCATTTTCAGAATTAATGAAGTTTTGATGAATTAAACACTAGCTCTAATGTCCCATATTTAGTAACCAGTCCAAATTTTCATAACAATCATCATACTCATGGAGAAAAGTTGAAGGGAATGACAAAAGGAGGGCTACATAGTGGCATACAACTGGATTTTTTTTAACGTTTTAGAGAATCATATTCATCAAACTTAAACGTTTTAACCATACAATATGAGTAATATTTGGTTGGACATTTTTGTCTGAAGTTTGACCTGGTCATTTGTTTGAAGTTTGATATAATGAATTTCTCAAATTCGAACATGTTTTATTGAAGTTTTGGAATTTGACAAGGCTAAATTGTAGGCAATTCTTTTTTTACTAAAGTTATGACATTGACAAGACGTTAAATTTGTAATGGCTCTCCTTAATGTTGATTTTGGATATTTTTTACTGAAGTTATGGTACTAGAAAGAGTTAACATAACTTCAGACGTTTTGACTTGAGGTTCTGACATATATTTAATTGAACTTTAGACATTTTGGCGTGAAGTTCAGAGGACCAAAATTTGTCCATAACCACCAACTTCTTCTTCAAAGTTTCAAGGATCAAACACAATTCAATACTCAACTACTAAATGGACGTGCACTTCGCACGGTTAGAATATTTTTCTTTAAAATTTATTAAAATAGAAATTTTCTTGTAATTTGATGTTATAGTATTTTTATATAAATTTATTTTTTAAGAGTATAGAGGTTATTTAATTATAGTTTACCATTTGTTTTATTCAAAGAAAAGGTAAAATTACAAATCATAACACTATTTTCTCCTAGTTTACATAATTTCATTTTACAAATTCATTAATTTGCTTTTGAAATTTTACAATGGTTAGTTTATTTTTCATCTAAATGCATGGTTACATAGTGTCTTTAATTAGAGAGTCAAATAGATGTTTTTGTCAATTTTCTTCTTTGCAAATTTCGTTAGTATAACATTGTCAATTACTTTCAAAATATTAAATATTTTAAAAAAAAAAATATATAACTAATGTGTTTATCAAGAGCAAAGGTTTCATAATCATATGATATATCAATAAGTAATATGTAGTCATTATGCGTTTTAAAATTAAAATGCAATATTCTTTCAAAATCCAAATTTCATATGTAATATAATTATGATAGTGTTTTGGTAATTGAAGTTGTGCACAAACAAAACATTAAAGATCCTTAAAAAGGATGAATGAGAAGTAAGGGATAATGGGAAAAAAGTTCAAAAAAGTACTTTGGTGTGAGAGAATAATCATCATTGTGTATCATATAATTGTAAGTAATTGCTAGTTTTAATTCAATTATTTGACTTTCTATTTTTTTTTTTACTCCTATTAATATTAACATTATTATGACAACAACAAAAAATCATATAAATTTTTAGGCTTGATCTCTTGGAGAAGAAAAGATTTCATTGGAGAATGTTCTAAATAAATGTATTCTGTAAAAAGTTATTTGTGAATCTGCAGTAGTTGAATTTACATAGAGTCTGTACTAACAATAACTTTACAGAAACATAAACAACAAAGTTTAAACATATACTAAAAAACAACAATTAAGATCATAAGCATAAATTAATGATTGTAAAAAAATATACCAGGATCTATAACAATAGAATGAAATAGAAAGGAAAAATCGAGCCCACTGAATGCACATTGTCTCCTTAAGAAAATCATTCCCCTCTAGTATCTGAGGTTTAAAGAAATAGATATCCTCAGGATGAAACAATTTTATTCACCAGTGTAATGATACACAAACACTAGTGTCAGTGAGCCACTCATGAATAGGAACAAAATATACAAATATTTAATTGTGCAAAAGAAGAAGAAGAAGTTCAGAATCAAATAATTAATTGTGCAGAAGAAGAAGGAGAAGTTCAAAATCAAATATTTAATTGTGCAGAAGAAGAAGAGGAAGTTTAGAATTTTCGTTGTTTTAAAATGAGATAAAACTCCTCTATTTATAGACAAAAAGAGTAGTGTGAACAAATGCTTATTGTACGCCTTACCGGAAAGGTCACAACTCTTTGAAAAAGTCACAACTCTTCGAAAAGGTCACAACATTTCATAAATGTTACAACCTTTCATAAAAGTAGCAACTCTTCATATATAAAAGTCACAACTTTTCAATTAAAGTCACAACTTTTCATAAAAATAGAAGACTAATTTTGGAAATAAATAAATTAAAAGGGAATCCTTGTTTGTGATGGCGCCACGTAGGCTGGTCTAAGGTTCTCTTTTATATATATATATATATATATGATTCTACCTCAAATGAATTAGATTTGAAATCTAAGTTTCATATATTATCATGAATAAACTCCAACCATTAATTTGCCAAAATCACACCATGCATGTAGTGTTATATACTATTGCAAATATATATGTTTTTATTGGTTGAAAAAAATAGAAGGAACTTCAATTTTGTACCAAGTTTTGTTTTGAAAAAAAAAAAACTTTTTTTCTGAAAATTGTCTATAATTATGTTAGTAATAGCCTGATCTTCGACGATGTTAGGTCTTGAAATAAGTCATTTATTACTGCGTTCCGATAATAAAATCCACTGAGTGACTACTTACTTAGAGCGAGAACCATATCGGCACTTGTGGGTATAAATTATAATATCGTAACTTTGGACTTAATAGTAATCAATTTGGTACATGTTAATTAGTAACACACAATTTACCATTTTCCTGCTTACTGTTAAACTACTTCTCATATTAGTCTGTAGAATTTTGATCACAAAATTAGCTTTTTGATCCCTAGCTCATTTTCATAATTAAAAACTGTGGCATAAGAGAGTAGGTAAAAGTTCATGGAATTTTTCTCAATAAAGATACTGAATAATACCGAGATGTATTTATGATTTGTACTTTATGAATTTTGAATTTAAAATTTAATATATGAACATACTCGGTGAATTTTTCAATAAATATATTAAGTTTGGATCAAATCTAGTAGTATTTTTTTTTTAATTATTTCAATTGAATTTACTGAATTATGTTTGAATGGCTCAATTTCATGCTATATGGCTTCACCCCAGGAATGATTAACACTATTTAAACACTAAATGATCAGAATTATATTTATTTTTCAACCCTGAATAAGTTATTATTTCTAAATATAAAATAATAATATATTTACTCAAATAATTAAAAAGTAGTTAAATAGGTAAATAATAGAAAGATATAAATTTGGTTTAGTGAAATCATTATTTGATATAAAAAAATATTTATATTCACTACTGATTCGGAGTAGATGGTTTTTGGTGATAGTAATGGTGATTGGTGTTAGTTGCTAGTAATTGTAGTGATTATGATAGTAATAATGTTGGAGTTTATTAGTGTTGTAGCCGTATTAGTAGCGGTTGATAGTAATTGTTATAGAGTTGGTTGATGTTAGTAATTGATGCCAGTGAGTGACGAAGAAGGAAGAATGTTGGTGATAGTTAGCGGTGGTTCTAATTGTGATGATGGTGTTGATTGTTAGTGAGATAGTTGACAGTAGTTGTGAGATGATTGCAGTGGTGACAATGAATATAATTGTAATGATGGAGGTGATAAATGTGTAAGTGGTTACCACTAATAGTAGATAACAATGTTAGTTATCAGTGATTATTGTGATGATATAAGTGATTGATGGAAGTGGTTGGCGAGAATGACCATGATTGTTACTTATTTTTGTTCAAGATCACAATAATTAAGATTTATTCAAATTTAAATCATAACATATATCAGCAAATGAATTTAACCCTTAAGATCTGAATCATTCAATTTTAAACTTGGTCAGATACAAACAAATGAGTAGGGGTGTACAAAATCAAACCAAAAATCGAATCAAACCGCAAACCGAGTTAAACCGGAAAAAAAAACTTGACTAGTGGTTGGTTTGACTTGGTTTGGTATTGAAAAAAATAATCCGACTATATTTGGGTTGGTTTGATTTTAACTAAAAAAAACCAACCCGAGACCAACCCAACCCAACATTATATATATAATTTTAAAATTTTATTTTATACATAAAAATATTTACTTTGATATAATCTTTAAATATTTCTTAAACTTTTTCATAGTTTTTTATCTTTTAATATATTATTTCAAGTTTGAAATAAAGATTATAGTCCACAAATATTGGTAATTATAATAAAGGTTAAATCAAAATCAAATTAATACTAATGCAAAAAGAAAATCAATTCAACACTAAGAATGACAAAAATATTGAATATCTATTCTTTGGTTTTACATTGGTTTAGACAATTCAAATACATAATCTAATTTTAATTTCCTTTGACAAAAGTAATTAACTATTATTAAAAAATCAATCGAAGAACCAAATAGACAATATTTTAAGGAAAAATCACCACATATATCTATTTAAGGCTTAATATTACAGCCTTTAGATGTACTTTTTTCTATATTACTACTTATAACAGTTTAATTACAAGTATTAACATATTAGTTTTAATTTATAATTTAATTTATTTTATTTAATTAATTAGTTATTATTTATATAATTACATTATAATTAATAAGTAAGAGAAATAACATTAATATTAGAGAATCAATTGTCATTATCTCTTACACTATTTTAGGGATTTTTTTTCCAGATTTCACACAGCAACCCCCCACCTTTCTCTTTTATCCACACGCAAACCCCACCCTCCACCCCCACATTTCTCTTTTACAGAGAACTAACTTTTTCTCGCTCACCATCTTCAACGTTCGTCTTCTTCATTCAAAAAGAAAATCAGTAGAACTCTTCCACATTTATATGATTTAATGGTGGAATGAGATCTACACAAAAAGAATGTTGAAATTCCTGCAAAGTGTGGTTCCTCTCAGTCGAAAGATCAAAAGGAGAAAAAAAATGAAGCAAAGAAAAGGGTGAGTCCGGCAAATCAAAAGGGAAAAAAGAGGAAGGGGAAAATTGTAGAAACCCCTTTTGATTCGAATTATGATTTTGTTAGTAAAATAAAAAAGAAAAAAAGAAAAAAAAGCAACAAATGTAGAAGTTGCTCAATCTTCAAAACCATCAACAAGAAGAACAAAAAAAAAAAAAAAGGAATCAGAAATTCCAATATCCAGAAAAGGCTAAAAAAATTGTTAGGGTAAGTATTATATTTAATTTATTTTCACATTATTCAAATTAGTGATTTTCTTGTTAAAAATATCACATTATTTGTTGTTTTGAAACTTTTGTTTGGGTGAAACTTGTACAAAATGTGAATAATATTTTTATGAATCTGACTTTAATATATGATTTTGGGATATTATATGAAATGTAATATAATATTGGTATGCAAATGGTATGAATTGTGTTTTGACATTGGTTTGAAATTGATTTGATATCAGTAGCCCAATGGTATGAATTGTTAAATTGGTATGCAAATGGTATGAATTGTTAAATTACTCTGTTTGTATGAATTATGACTAATATTTATATGAAATTGAAATTTTTTCTAATAGGAAGATTTCTTTTTCAATTACTTCATTAATGTATTTAAATTTTTAACATTGGTATGAAAATGGTATAAAATGATTTTCTTTAAAAAAAAATTCAGTGATTGTGGTTTGTACACATGTCTATTTGCTGAATACATCAGTAATGGAGTTTTTGATATGCGTTATGTTGATATCAATGCAAAGTACCATCGTCAAAGGTATGCCACAATCATATGGCATTATGGAAAAACAAAGAATGATGATGGCGCGACCAGTGAGAGTGAAGTAATTGGCACTGTTGCTAGCAAATTTGGTGGACCCCGCATAGCAAAAGAACATACTCCGGATACCAGCAATTATTCCACACCAAGATCACGGAGATCAAATTTGAAATAGTTGATTGCACCTTAGACTTTTTAGAATTACAAGTCTTTTTAAACTTTTGAACGATATTTTTGTGTTTGTTACAGCTTTAAGTATTTGATATATATAATATCCACTGTTTTATTCCAAAAAGATACCAACTACATATGAATTACAAATGGACTATTGTAATCGCAAAATACTAGTTATATACAGACTACATTCCAAATGGATACACCATTCTAAAGATAAATTACACATTAACTATAATAATTCTTGAGATAACAGTTATATACAAAATGCATACAAATTGGATTCAACATTTAGAGTTTATGATTTTACAATGTCTTATTAACTAGAAAGAAATCATACTACTAATTTAGAGTTCATGAACTAACTCTGACTTATAATTGGTATCCAAATTGTACACCTTTGACATCCAAATTCATATTCTAACACACAAAAAAAAAATCAAAAAAAAACTTGATTTACTCGTCAGTGACAACAATTCTGGAAAAAAAACCACAAAGAGAGAAATGTTGAAGAAAATGGATAAAATAAAACTTTTTAATTAATTTTAACATATTAGAGTGAATTAAGGAAAACAAATATTCCTAATTAGTTTGAATCTCCTAAATTTATGCTAATTAATAATTATCATCAATCAATTCAAAATTAATTAATACACCTATTTCCGTTTTTTTATTTATTTTTCTTCAATATCGATTTATTTTCCTTTTTTATCTTCTTCTTTTTTCAAAACAGATTTTTACAATTAATTAGAAAAACGTTTTTTTTAATAAAATGTTATAACCTGAATTTTTTTATTGTTACAACTCGAAAGTTTTATTCTACTGCTATAACTTGAAAATATTAGTCTAATAAATGTCATCTATGAAATTTTCACATATTTTAATCAATTTCATGCATATAAAGAAATTGTGAATACATTATTTATGATAGCTCTCATAATATTTTATTGAAAATTCTACTTCTAATAATTTATAGTTTCATTAAAAAAAAGTTAAAATTCTTAACCTAAAGTAATCTAAGAAGAGAATCTTATTTTCGATTCCAATTAAAAACATTCATCTAATTAATTATTTTCTTTAAATTGGGCATAATTCAAATTTTTATTTTACAGACGTACAAATAAGATACTCAAAAACCTATGTACCAATAACTAATATTTTAAAAAAAAAAAAAAAAAAAGAAAGTAAAAATAACAAAAAATGGAAGAAAAAGGTAATTTAAGAAAATGATATAAATAGCATAATGATGAGATTAAGGGAAAAAATTAATAGCATTAATGATGAAATGATTTAAAATTTGGAAAAATGCAAAATAGATAATTATATGCTCAGTAATTAGTAATATATTTGATTTTTTTAAAAAAAGAAGAAGAATATGGTGCAATTTGTAGTTAGTCGACCATATAAAATATCATACTAAATAGGATATTAGATTAACTTTTCCATAAAATTAATTTCAATTTTCAGATATCTAATGCTTACCGTCAATGATTTGACTATTATTTTACGCTAAAGTCGACGAAATTTTGTCCATTTTGAGATCTTTTCTCTTAATCTCTAAATTTGCTTCCAAGGAGCTTTGTTGTTTCTGTTTTTCTTTTTCCGGTGCTTGTTATCATTCTTTCCTTCATGATTTTTCTTTTATTTATTTGGTATGTTGTTGAATTTTTTTCTTTTTGATATGTGCATGTAGGGGTGTACAAAACCGAACCGAAAACCAAACCAAATCGCAAACCGAGAAAAAAAACCCGACTAGTGGTTGGTTTGACTTGGTTTGGTATTGGGAAAAAAAACCCGACTATATTTGAATTGGTTTGGTTTTAACTAAAAAAAATTAACCCGAGACCAAACCAACCCGACATTATATATATAATTTTAAAATTTTATTTTATACATAAAAATATTTACTTTGATATAATTTTTAAATATTTCTTATACTTTTTCATAACTTTTATCTTTTAATATATTATTTCAAGCTTAAACTTAGAATTCTAAATGGTTCAATAAAGATTATAGTTCACATAGGTTGGTAATTATAATAAAACTTAAATCAAAATCAAATTAATACTAATGCAAAAAGAAAATCAATTCAACACTAAGAATGACAATAATATTGAATATTTGTTCTTTGATTTTACATTGGTTTAGACAATTCAAATACATAATCTAATTTT